>WYDI02008289.1:0-14777 GCA_009867235.2 Psittacus erithacus | reverse complement strand
CCGAACCACACAGCTTGGTATCATCGGCAAACTTGCTGAGGGCACACTCAATCCCACTGTCCATGTCACCAACAAAGATGTTGAACAAAACCGGTCCCAACACCGATCCCTGAGGGACACCACTCATTACTGGTCTCCAACTGGACATTGAGCTATTAACCACAACTCTTCACGTGCGGCCATTCAGCCATTGCTTTATCCACTGAGTGGCCCACCTGTCAAATTCATGTCTCTAATTTAGAGGCGAGGATGTCATGTGAGGCAGTTCTGAGATTCCATTCTCTCAAGGACAGAAACAATTAAATAATGACATTAGTATTGTGCATTTATTGCGGATGTCTTCACCAGCTATAACAAGAAGACATACACATGCTGAGTCAATTAACAGATGATTAAAAGTATGTTCACTCAGACTCTAAACACCTGTGTTGTGCAGCTTCAGTGAGATTCTTAAGAGTGCAGTCTCTTGAGGGTTATTGTTATTTTGGTCCTGGCTACCTTGGTCTGGCTTTGGCAACATGCACTCTGTGATGGTCCCAAACAGTGAATCTTGGGGATTAGCTCACGCTGATACTCACAAAAGACTGAAGATGTTAACTTAGGTATGTGCATGAGAAAAGATTGAAAAACATTGATTGAAGTGGAGAAACTGTGCCTGTCATGATATATTCTTCTTACAGTTTCTGTAACCCTTCTGTCTCAGACCTTTAATTTTGTTTCTACGCACTTTTTTTCCCCTTGTTTTATTCCCAGTTCCCATACTCTCCCCAAGCAAGTACATAACACCGTATGTCTTCAAGGCTACTCTATCAGTATTTTGCTAAGATAGTACAAACGAGATATCATGAAAATTGGTTTGTCGTTCTCTAAAAGAAGTGCTTAAATTCTATTGTTATTGAAAGGTGGCAACACCTCATCTTACACCATTTTCACTGTTTAAACTTCAGATTCTAGAAAGGTGATGCTTTCTTGCCAATAGGGAGAAATGGTTTCATTTATCTGAATTTGAGATTTTTAATTTCCACTAACTTTACTGGTTTAATATAACTCCTTCAGGAGCTCCTCTTAAGAATTTTCTTTGGTTTTAAAATGGATTGAGTTATTGAAGTAGCGTACAAGAAGTCAGTGCAAAGTCCTACAAAAGTAAGTACACTTACCCTACAATGAAAACTCTTGCCTTACTGATGACATATTCAAGGACAGCCGACTTCTAATTCTGGAATTATTACACTTTGTCTTTTAATTTGTGGATAGAGAAGTTCTCCATGATGATTTCAATGTTGCTACCATTGTCAAAATCTCTAAAAGGAGGTTATATAAAAGACATTCTGACTGAGATGATCCTTAGTTTTTGCTTGTGTCTTTAACTTTTTTCCCTCAGATTTGCTTTTCTGTTATTTATAATTTAATTATGACTGTTCATAATTATAATATAGTGCTTGATTTTTAATTCAAATGTGATTGTAGCAAGGCAAAGATGTGCAATGGTAAAAATCTCAAGGGGCATTAGGAAAGACAATGTCGAGAATTGGCCTACTAATCATTGTGCTCCAGATTTGTACAAGTTAGTCATTTCTGGGATAAATTTACCTAGTATTCAGTAACTTAACACTCTTTTGTAGGAATGACTCTTTTGAAGCTAACTGAAGTGTAGTTTCTACATTAAGGAGTTTATTTGGCGGGACAAGATTTCATTAAATTTCAGATCAGTAAGAATTCAGGGACAGCAGATGCAGTTTAACAAATATATTTGAATTTTCTGAGGATACTAGGAAAAAGTGACAAAGGCAGGCAGTCGGCATTATTTGTTTTAGACTTCTAAAGCATATTTTACATGCTATGGCGCATAAAAGCCATTTTGAAAATAAAATCTCTTGGGTTTGTAGGAGGAGTAACAAAGTGAATTGGAATGTGGCTAGGGGAAAGAAGCAAAGATCTATGATTTATGTGGTAAACCTGGGCTAAAAGGCAGTCATTTATGCAATCCATTAGACTATATCTGTTAATGTTTTTGTGCAGCTCCTGAGTCTTTTTTTCTAGCAGTAAACTACACAGTTTATAAATTATATTGATTTATTTTTAGTCACTGTAAACGGTATGTAATTATAGATTACTAATCTAATTCTAGATCCTGGTAAACCTGGGAAATCAAATTCAGCATAAGCTAATTAGATGTTGAGTGCCAATTTATTTGATCTCCTTTACAAGATACCTGTTTAACTGTACTCCATTACATAATATTGATGGAGAAAAAAAATCATAATATTGTAGATTTTTACTGCTTATCTTTATCTGCTCATGTTAAAAAACAATTAAAAAATGTATTAATAATTGTGTGTTAGAATTTGTTAAATACTTTCCTGCTACTAGTCATTGGTTAAATTTAAAGTACTGAGTAAATCTGTACTGTCAGGTTTGCTCGTCTTTATTTTAGTGTTGAACTAGAGACCAATTTATGTTTTACAACTCTAGACAAAAACATATCTTTCTGTAAATGAGAAGGAATCTGGAACAGAAGCTGAATAGAAGTTCCTTTTCTTTATTAAAATTACATTTCAGCAGAGTTCTTACATTGACTTTTAACTTTGCACATGGTCTAGTTAAGCATATTCCTAATTTTGTGGTTTTGACAAATCAGTTCTGTGACTGTGAAGACTTCTGTGAAGGTGACTTCTGGAATACTGTGACTGACTAATTACTTGACTAATCTAATTTAGAGCACAAAACATTTCAGCCCAAACCCAACATACTATGGGAAGAGAGGGTGGAAGAATCAAAAAGAGGTTATATTAGATGTTAGTTTTTTGCGCTAACAACACATGCTCAGCTAAGTAACTAGAAACAGTTATAAAGGGAAATGGAGTCAAAGATTCAAACCAGCTGCTTTCTTCCTGGTACATAGAATCATTGAATATCTTCAGCTGGAAGTGATCCACAAAAATCATTCGGTTCATCTCCTGTTTAATACATCCTGTATGAACCATGGAATTTCAAATATCTTCTGCAGCTATAATAAAGAAATATGGGAAATTATTGGGGAAAAATTAATATTTATAAAATTTCATATTAAATGACCAATCAAAAAAATTAGATTTACTTTTCTAAACTGAGAATTAAGTGCTTATGATGAATAATCCAAGGACATTCAGAGTAAGCATCATAAAGTATTTTGTCTCAACACTGGGGTTTATTTTTTTTCTTTTTCATTACTAAGTCTGGGTGACTTGGCACAATATAGTTCTACAGCAGGAACTTCAGATTTTGGATCTATTAACAGCAAGTAAATTATTTATCAATTTATTGTATATCAAGATTAATTTGGCAGCTGGCAGGCATCAGTGAGCCATAGATTAAAGTAACACCACTGTGGGGTCCAATACCTTTTGAGCAATCTATTTTAGACCAGAAGTTTTTAACAGATACTTATTTCATTTTTACTAGGAACATAAAAGACACTTAAGCTGCTTTGCTCACTTTTGCTATTACTCTGTCTATAGGCATAACACTATGTTTTATATTGACTGGAAGGAGAGACTGAATTTGTAGTCAGTTGTTTCTGAAAACAACATTATATACGGCTACTTAGCAAAGGAAGGGACTTTCACTGTATGTGGAAACCAGCAATGAAACCTGGAACCATTCTGGAACAATTTTGTGATCTTGTTACAGTGGGAGAAAAAGCAGCAATGATATCAAGACACGGCTCCAGATAGCAACAGCCCATTTCTTCAGAGTGATCTCATCAGGGAGACCGTTCTTGTTAGTTTCTTCCTTCCCAAAGGGCTTGTGCCAGGCAAAATTTAAAAGGTAAACAACTGCCATTGCACTAAAAAAAGATGTTCTGATTCCCCCATTGCTTAAACTTTGTACTTTTACTCCATATCATGCAACTGTGAACTCAAAAGCATGTTGTTGCCTTCTTTAGCTGCTGCTGCTTCTTCTCTATAGAATAACTGCAAGCAGTGACAGTCTTTTAGGTCTTTGCTGCTTTCTGAAGTATCTTAAACTTTCTAAGCTACCTGACATTTCAGTATCAATGATTCTCTTCCCTCTCGAAATTTTATGTCATACTAGATCAAGAGCTTAGAAAAAAAATAAAGAAATCTTAGGCATTTTTCTTTTCAGATGTGTTATAATGGAAAATAAAGTTTTCAGCAGAAGGAGATTTATCCCAAAATAGGAGCGTTTGAAAATTCCCCTGTAAATTTCAGGATAGGCCCTATGCATACTGAAGATCCCAAGTTAAACCAAGTGAAAGGAACAGATGAGGATATCGTCAAGGAGACAGTTTTCTTTAGGTGAACTAAAAATTTTAGTATATTGAGTTAGAAATGCTCAGTAATGTATTTTCAGTGCCTTAAAATACTTGCATAGTTGCATCTTTTTTCCATGAGAACATTAAAAGGACTAATTGCAAATGAATACCAAGTTTTGAGTGAGAAGTGAATCTCCTGAGCTAGCACTAGATTCAGAAGAGAATGTTACATATCACTGAAATTGTTCACATAGAGTTTTCCCAATTAAAAATACAGTTGCAATCAAAACTTTTTTTTTCCCCCACAAAAAAATGTCACTTTCAGTTAAATAAAATTTGGAAATGCCAAAATTATTAGCATTTAAAAAATCAAATATGATAATTTGAATTTAATGTAAAATTTCATCTTAAAAAAAACCCAAACAAATAAACAAACAAAAAACCCCCAACACTGAAACAATAGGTACCCCTAACCCATCAACTGCCAAAATTGAAGTGGTATGGCATATTGAAGTTCTGTTTAAAAATGACCCCAAAAAACTCACAAGAAATTATGTTTTCCCAATAGGTTATTTTAACTATCTGAACAATCATTGATTCATTTTTTTTTCTTTTTGTACATTTTTATTGACAGAGTTGAATTCATCTCATAACAAAATTTTATTTCTTAATGAGAAGAGCATTTTCTGTAGCACTGAACAAAAGAATGCAGTTAGTTCTGTTCAAACCAACACATTTTTGTAACTTACAGCATCATGAATCTGTCAAAGTAACAAACATGAAACTAATCTGAAAGTTTTTCTGAGTTCTATGAATGAATAAAATTCACATCCATTTTCTTTTGGTTCAGCCTGATATAGAAAGATCAATAAAAAGGAAATAAGACCATGCAATATTTCTTGAAAAAATAAATAAAACAAATGATCTGTGATTTATTTTTCACTATGACTGATAAACCTATGCCACCATTATATCAGGTTTGGCTGATGTATATTCTACTTCTCCAACATGTTCTTATTGGCCTTATGTAGTGGAAACATACTTGATTTTCTGCTCATCTGTAGTTTAGAGAAAGTTCATTTCTTCCAAATTAAAATAATCAGTGTTGGAAGTAAGAATTGAAAGGGTAATGAAGCCAGCTCACTAAGTAATTTTTGTGCATATGTTAAGTTACAAAAGCATTTAACTTTTCAAACAAGAAATAAATAGTTATTAAAAATAGTGATTAAATATTACATTCTTATTAGTGATACTTTAAAAGGTAAAATAAACAAACAAAATCTCAAACCTTAAAAAAAAATGAAAACAGCCCTGGTCAATCATAGTACATAATTGATGTCCATTATCTGCTAGAAGTGGCCATCACTGTATGGTAAATTAACCTAACCTACCTTCTATTCTGACAAGCTCACAGAATTTGCCCTTTTTATTAATGTACCCTACACCATTTGAGTACTTCTGATTGACCAAGTAATATCTATATATATCCTTCTTAATCTACAAAGAGAAATAGCAGACAGCCAGTTATAAGGTGCAAGCAGAACCAGTTCCGGAAGTACTTATTAACATACAATGCTCACTAAGAAATCCAGTGATTTTGCATAATTTTGTACCACTTCCATTCATGCACTGGCCACGTGCACTTTGTCACCCATCGAATGTCGCAAATGCACGTTTGTTTGGCAAATTTGTATTTCCAGCTGTCTTTGAAGGAAAGATCTCTTTTGGTTTTGTAGTTTGCTTGGGGTTTTCTTGGTTTTATTTTTGGTTTGCTTTAGGTTTGGGTTTTTTTTGTTTGTTTGGTTTGGTTTGGTTTGGTTTGGTTTGGTTTTTTTAATCTCAAAGTATGTCCATCTTGCAGGTGTATTATCAAGTAACGCTTCTAAAACAAACTCCTTGGAAATCCTTAAGGCAGGCAGCTGGAAAGCTGACACATAAATGAAAGAATAAAGCAAATGATTGTACTTAAAAGTTCACTGCCAATTTTTGCCTTTTTCTTTTTTTTTTTTTTTTCCCTGTGCCCTACTATTGTTATAAACAGTGTCTCAGATTATGGTAATACAAAATGATGAGAAAGGGGGAAAGAGCTATCTTTCCATTGAAAGAAACACACGTACTCAAGTAAGCATCATATAAAGTTATTTTCCACACTCATCTGATCTGATTTATAGGCTTGCCACATATGACAGAAGACTCAAAAGTTAGAATAACACTTGTAAACCAGACATACTGGTAAAGGAAACCAGAACAAGAATCTCAGTGCCTGATGTCCCTAAATTCATGTTCATACACATGTATACACATTCTTACCCAACACATGTTACATTGGCTGGAGATGTGTTTCCTTAAAAAAAAATTAAATCCCAAACAAGCCGAAACCAAAACCAAACAAGAAACAAACAAGAAAACATAGGCTAAAGATAAAACCTCTGGGCAGGAACAGACCAGGAATTGCTGGGTTAGGAGGCAGGCAAAAGGACTCCTTGGCAGAAAATAAAAAGAAAGTGTTCAGGGAGGAGGAAAATATTGCACAGGAACATAAATGAAGCAAACCTGAACTTTCACAGAATTGAGTCAGGCAATAGTAACAGTAGTAGATTTCCTTATTGAATAATTTACCTTGCACCTAGACTGCCTCCAGAAACTAAGCCAGGTTTTGGTATCCAGACTACCTTGTGCACATACCCTTAGAAGGAGAATTCTTTGCAGCATTTCTGGAAAGATGAAAAGATCAGTAGAGTTCTGTTTTGTTTTGTTTTGTTTTTTGATAAATAAATGTTGCTGCTTAAGAAAGATGAGTTACTACTTTGCTACTCAATGACAGAGTACATAATACGGAGTACTTTCATAAACAGAGAGAGCCTTTTGTCATATTGCTGTTACACTCTAAACCAGAAAGTGAAAGCTAGGAATCTTGATATTTAACCTAACTCAGATGAATAGTCATGTAACATATTAAGCATGTATTGCTAATAGCAGAATGGATATGATTTTCAAATTCAGGTACAAATTGTGGACATCCGTCTTACACTATCTGATCTGCAGACACAATGCCTCTGAATCATCCACCACAGTTTTCTTGACCAAACAGATGAGGGTTTAACTTTGCCATATGGTTGAAACCTGTATCAGCAGGGGGTTGGGTTGCAGAAAGCTGCTACACTTGGTATATTCCTTGTTGTTGTCTTTTACATGGGCAACATAGAATCCCCATTTGTCCAGTAAGGCTAGAGTCAATGGCTAATCTTGAATACAGAGAAGACAGTTTCGAAAAAGTTTAAAAGGTAATTAATCGTCCCCGACTCATTAACAGAATGCCAGTATTTAGCTTAATTAAAATACTAAAATTAGTGATATTTGAGGGAGGAAGGGAGAATGAAGTTTTGCATTCTGAATGTACTTCCATAGAGGAGTGGAGACAAGGGTTATATCTACATGTGCAAGTATCTCAGAAACAGTGAATCTACCAAATAAAGTGGATGATGATAAGGATCCAGTGTTCACACTACCTTTTTTTTTTCTTGGGTGTTTACTTTAGACTTGTTTTAGTTTCATCTAGTGGCCTGATTTCCCAATAGCTATTGGATGGCATTCAGTGTGGTCCTAGGGAACATCTTCCAGAATAGCTTCATCCCAAAGAGATCTAGCTTTTACATGCCTGAAGCTACTCCACTCTGAGAACCAAAGCAGTTCAAAATGCACAGCTTTCAAAGCAATCTGGGCACAGCTAAGCTATTCAAGCTAAAATGGTAATGTATATGCACCCAGCAGAAGTGAGAGACTCAAACTGGCACTGCTGTACCAGTTTGAGGAAAAACATATGATTTTACTTTCTAGCACATGTTTACACTGTTATTATCTTCCTATGGCTGAGAATGAAGAGAACCTCCTTCCTCTGAAAGACCCAGGAAGGATAAGGGTAATGATATTCAAGAAAATATTCTCCCATCATCTTCATTCACAGACTCCAAGCAGGGCATTTATCTTGAGCCTGATTGAGGGATGTATTGATTTGAGAACCACTATTTATGATAACAAATACTGGTTTATTTTTCAGAGAGCTGACATCTGATGTTTCCTCTGATGAAAATGAAATTATAGACAAGAGAAAAAGGAAGTCAGCTATGAATCATTGCATTTTTATGACAATGAATGCTTTTACAGACATCAGAAGACAGATGCTCACCACATACATTTTAATACATTTAAATTATCATTTCCCACTTCTAAAATCTGTGTGTTTATTGTGTTATCTCCTGACAGATGCCAGGGCCACATCTATAAATAGGTTCCTGATTTTGTCTATAAAGTGTATATCCCAGGGCAGAACATGTGAACATTAAACCAAAACCCTGAAAATCCCTGTTTGCAATTTATAATCCAAAATAATAACCCCTTCACTGCAGTTTAATTTGCCCTTTCATTGTATGTATTCCAACAATTACCAGTATATCTGTGTTATATTAACATCAACAGCAGCATAAAAGATACAGTTTATCTCAGAAACTGCTCTTTAAAACAAGCACATTTGAGTTATGTTTATATACATTTAATGGTCAAGCCACCATATCTAATCCAGCATAGTAGTCCAGGAAGCTATCATTACTCTTCTCACTTTGTTTTAACTTTTTTTGTTACAAAAATTTTGAACTAAAGAAATTCTTATTAAAACATCTGTATTTCTTGAACTTTACTTTTTGTTAATGTCTTTTTAGAATTCAGTTTACTGTCCAGCAATTTTGTATAAAAAAGTCAGAAGGATTAGGTTTTATTTGGCTTTGCTGGTCCAAGAATGGAAGTAGCTCAAGGGATACGAAGTTGTGAGACTACAAGAAACTATATAGAATTTTATAGAAATTCATTCTTGCTTGCATGAATCTACATGCATAGTGCATCATACTTATCTCTATACTTTCCACAAAGCAGAAGCTGCCTGAAGAAGAGCAATTCCTTCTTTCTTTATCAGCCTTACCATAGCTTTTAAATCCTGTGTGGCCTATAGTAATGATTCCAAAAGTAGACTGCTGCTAAACATAAAGCAAATACTACACTTAAGAATACATTATTTCTTCAGAGATCTGCACAAACAGTTTTATGGTAATTAAGAAATCTGATTTAACATGATCCCTCAAATCTGTTTTACTAAAACACATGCATGGTACTACAGCACCATAAATTCTCCTTATACATGTATAGACACACACAGACTTCTACATTCACACATACTTATCTATTTTTGTGCAAGCTGTAATATATGTATAAATGCAAGAGCTTGATAAATACATTTAAAAGCATAAAAAGAATTGCTGAAAACTTTTCTTGCTTCTAATTTTTTGGACTTCATGAATGATATGATAGGAAACACTCTAGTGTTTAATTACTTCCAGATGTTCAAGAGAAATTCTTCATACTTTTAAAACCAAAATCTATTGCAGATTGAATCATCTTACTTGGGAATCTAATCCTTTGTAAGAGCTTAATACTTTCAAAATGTTGATGCTTATGGGTTTTAGCTCAATAATGAAGAAGTTTGTACCAAGAAGTACCAGTCTCTACCTATTTCAGCATTTCTGAATGTATTTCCTTTTCTGCTCTTCACAAATATCAACTAGTAATATCAAAGGGAAGTTATAACATGAAACCAGGAAATACTTTATGCTTCAATATGGAAATTATCCTATGGCCACCTGTGACCTATTTTCCTGTGCAAAACTTCTGCTCTGTTAGACTAAAACAAGCAGAACACTGATAACATACCTGAAAGCAATGTTTTTCTGTGAAAGTGCAAGCAGTTAAGGTCAGGCTTTTTTGTTTAATGTTTTGGAATGAAGCATCATTTGCATAAGTAAAATATTGTCATTTAAATACTGTTCTGACAAACATTGTGACATTGAGGAAGTTCTTCAATATTTTACCTCTGAGGATGAAATTCTGACTCTGCCAAAGTCAAATCTTATACTTACATTATCAAAGTTGAAGGTGAACTATTCTTTTTCAGAAGTTTATATCAAAAGATAAATACACATTTATTACATAAGTACTAAGGTTTTATCTGTAACACACTTCTGTGATAGTTAAAAATACTGGAGTGGACTGAATTTTACCATAACTGAAAGACCACTACTTGTACTGAAAAACAAGCAAGCAAACAAACAAGCTGAACATATAGAGCCAACTATAACTTGTTTATGTAAGCACATCTCCCTAAATATATTCACAACCTATGTACGATGTTCAGTGAAAATGCAAAAAAAAAAAGTGCATTGTTTTGCAATATTTAGTAACAATGTAGAATGGAGAACCAGGAAAATCTTTCTACAACAATCAATTTCTGTTCTGCAACAACCTTACAGTATGGCTGCCAGTCTATATGCCAGCGTGTAAAGTTTGATGAAATTATTGTTCCTGTAAAGAAAAAAATTTACCTGAGAACTTTTCATTGACGCTTTAATTTTTATGCCAGATGTACTCAATTTTGAGTGAGAGGACAAGTTCTCATACAAGAGATTAAAAGTCAAAGTAAGCTTTTTACTGATATTAGTTCTAACTGGAGGAGCCACGTTGTGCTGAAGTACAAGAGTGGTCAACAAGACATGTATGTACTTGCCATAAAAGTGGTTGAGATGCAAAAATTATACCAAACTTTACAGTCCAACTAGGGGATTACTACACAATTATTGCAGAATTCCATGATTCTATGATATGAATCAGACATTCAAGTACAACCAGAAAGCAACGAATCACAGAAAAAAAGGGAAATACATAGTTATGCAGGAGTGATTTTAAAACATTATGTCTACACAGAGATTATTTATATCTTAAAATATAAAAGCACCACCATAATGTTTCTTTGATGGGCTTGTGGTATCATTAAATTCTGAAAGCCTGTGACATTTTATGAGTGTCTTAAAAATACCCAACAAACTCAACTTAACCCAAAATAAACAGCTAACAGAACAAACTTCCTATGGAAGAATACAGATATACTGCTGGTATATTTTTATGGAAGTTGTTGATGACTTTACACAATCATGTCTTTCATTTCTGAGCATTTGTAGACCTTGAAAAAACTTGTTGGTGTTATGTCTAGTATGAATATGAAATTATGGTTTAAAATGCATTTATTACAATAAGAAAATACATCCACAGTAAAATTTCCATTCTGTGATATAATTTTGACGCAATGGTTAGTCAACTGCCTGTCTGAGGGCCTTATTTTCGCATCTTCCAGTGAGAATGTTAACTTTTCCATAGGGAAATCATGCAGTTATGAAATGTAAAGGCTTCTAGTTTCATCTAAATTATGATAATTTCTCTTCTACCCAATCTCAAAAAAAATTGTGTTTTCTAGCTAGACGGTTGTGTTAAGAATGTCACCTGACTTTCTTTTTGCCTAAAAAAAGAAAGCAATAAGCCCAAACCCCAACAAACAAAACAAAATAAACCCAAAGAGACTAGAAAAACCCCAAACAAACTCTCAGTTTCTTGGGAATGGGTTGGGAAAGTAAAAGCAGCATGTCAGCTGGAGTGTGCTGAAAATAAAAACCCCTAGAGAAACTCGGAGAAGAGGAACTATAACATGGTGACCACAGGAAAGATGAAGAATTATTTTTCAACAAAGGTGGATAGAAAAGGAAATCTGAACTATGAGCCAATAAAATGACTTCTAGCATTTGACCCTGCTGGGTTCAAAAAAAGAGTGCATTTTCTCTGTATCTGCTCTGTCTAAATAAACAAATCTGACCTAGTAAAATACTGATACTTATACATAGATATCTCTATCTTCTAACAAAAGGCTATTTTCATGAGTTCGAATATTAGTTAAGTAGTCACACAGAAAGGGAAAATATATTTTAGCGCATAATCACCAAATAATTTAGGTTGGAGTAACCTCTTGAAGTTATCCAGTTCAACTTTCTTCTCACAGTAGGGACAACTTGCATCAGGTGGCTGATTACCTGTACTGTACTGTATCACAGTAACAATATTTTTCTAATATGTTACTGGAATTTTCCATGTTACAGATTGTGTTTGTTGCCTCTCATCCTGTCACTGTGCCCTTCTGGGGTGAGTCTGGCTCATGTTAAGTTTCTCATCGACCAGCACCCCCAAGTCCTTCTGCGCAGGGCTGCTTTGAATCTCTTCTCTGTCCAACCTGTAGCTGTGCCTGGGATTGCTCCAACCCAGCTGTACGACCTTGCACTTGGCATGGTTAAACTTCATAAGGCTGGCATCAGCCCACCTCACAAGCTTGTCAAGGTCCCTCTGGATGGCATTCCTTCCCTCCAGTGTATCAGCCGAACCACACAGCTTGGTGTCATCGGCAAACTTGCTGAGGGCACACTCAATCCCACTGTCCATGTCACCAACAAAGATGTTGAACAAGACTGGTCCCAACACCGATCCCTGAGGGACACCACTCATTACTGGTCTCCAGATGGACATTGTATTAGAATATATATGAAGACAGCAATTAAATGTCCCCTCAGCCTTCTCTTTTTTAAGTTGAAGCAAAGCCAGTTCTCTCAGCATCTTCTTGCACTTCATATGCTATAGCCCCCTGACCATCTTGGTTCCTCTCTGCTGGATACACTCCAGTATGTCCATGTCTTTCTTCTTCTGCAAAGCCAAAACTGGACACAGCGCTTCTGATGTAGTTTAATGGGCATTGGATAAAGGAGAATGTTTGCTTCTAGCTTGCTGGTTTCATTCTTGCTTATAAAGCCCAGAATGCACCTGGAAAAAACATCACCACAAGGACACACTTTTGACTTATGTTTAACTCATGGACTACCAGGATGTCCAAGATCTTTTCTGCAGAGTTTTTCTGTACCCCAGCCTGTATGATGCTAGGAGGTTATTCCTTCCTAGATGTAGGATTTTTCATTTCGTTTTGTTAAACTTATTGAGATTCTTGTAAGCCCACTTCTCTGGCTTGTTGAAATCCCTCTAAATAGCAGCTCTACATTCCAAAGTATTGACCATTCTCCCCAGTTTTGTCCAGTAGCAAAATAAGAAATGCCTCTTAGTAATCAACTTCCACATGGAATTTGTAGCTTTAATCACAGCTTTTTCAAAATCAGGCTCCAGACATTTTTCTATCAAGCTTCTTATCCATCTATTCCATCCGTATCTCATCAATTTGCCTGTAAATATACTGTGAGAGAATATGACAAAAATCTTGCAGAAATCAAGGTCAACAACATCCAGGACTTTCCTCTTGCACAGGCAATTATGATGGCCAGGTAAAATTTTCCCTTGATGAATTTGTGCTTGCTCTTCCTTCCCATTCACCCTTATCCTTCTCAAGCCTGGCCATAGATTCAACATCTGAATACTGTGCATGACCAGGAACTAGATCTAAATGAGATCAGAATGGTTTCCTTTGAGCAATACGGTATCATCTTAGATCTGAGCTGCTTGCTTTTTCTTTTTTTTTTTATTTCTTTTTTTTTTTTTCCTTCTTTTCTGAGGTCTGATCATTATTTGGAGTGAAAAGAGCACTATCTTGTTGCAGCTCTCTGTTATCAATAATGACCATAATGTGAAAAAGTTCAGCTCCAACTTTTCTCTCGTCTCAACTGCTCTTAGCATTGCTATCTTAGGAACTATTTTTTTTCTATCAAGTCATTTTTTCTGAGGCCAATTTCACATTTTCTGTCTGCAACAAAAGGAAGGTGTTCCAGGCAAACTCTACTAGCTTGTATTCTAAATCAAACATCAACGTAGAACATGTTATTATGAACATGCATTGAGCCTGAATGGTCCTGAAAAGTGTAGCTCAGGTTTTCTTTTTTCCTTCCAATTAAATTAACAGATTAAGGGAGTTTTTTGTCTATCTGACAATAATGCCTATTTGATTTGACAATGTTTTGTTTGAGAAAACCACAGAGAAATCCCAGGTCAGAATTTTGATTTTCTCTCTTTGTAATGGACTTATAATGACATATAATTAAGCTGTCAATATATATCGCAGCCACCAGAGAAGGATACTCTGTCAGTACCTTTCCAAGATGAAAGCCGCATTAGAAGCATTTCCATATCTGACTGAAAAGGGCAGAAATTAGCACACAGAAAGCTATCCTGGTGCATCACCCTTCTGCATGATTTTTGACAACTAAACCTACTTGAGAATTTTGATACCTTCTCAGAGGCAGGCCAATAAATGAGAACAAAATTAAATTAATTGCTAGATAAAATGAATTTGGAAAAGTATGAATAGCTTGACAACTGTCATGAGAAAGGTAAAACTTCTCGTGTAAAGTTTGAGCAAGGATTCTGGTTTTAGATTATTTTTACTTTGGAGAAAGATCAGGAGAAGACCAGATAAGCAGAAACATGGCATTAAGAATGACACTACATATTTTGTAGGCCTTGGCTCAATGACCTGGGTTTCTACATGGACTTGGCCACCTCAGTAGCAATGCAAAAGGATAACTTAATCTAGAAAAGAAAAGAAAAGAAAAGAAAAGAAAAGAAAAGAAAAGAAAAGAAAAGAAAAGAAAAGAAAAGAAAAGAAAAG
>WYDI02008287.1:10748-24067 GCA_009867235.2 Psittacus erithacus | reverse complement strand
ACCTTAGTTACTGGACTGTTCTTATCTCAACCCGTGGGAGTTACATTCTTTCGATTCTCCTCCCCATCCCTCCGGAGGGGGAGGGGGGGGGAGGACAGGTTGTGGGGGGGAAAACGAGCAGGCTACATGCTCTTCTAATTTACGACTAACCTTAAACCACGACACACTTCCAATAGTTTTAGCACTTACTATGAAGTCCTGTATGAAAATCCCTTTGGAGCAGACCATTTTCCTATCAAGAAAGAAATTAATGTCTCTATACTTGCGATCAGTGCTTTAGTACAAGATGCCCCTACTTCCTACAGATGCTTTGAGCAAGGCTGGACAGAAATAGGAAAATTAGAAAGTAGAAGTTGGTAGTGTTGTAAATCTTACTCCCACGACCACTCCACCAGGGCCAAAGAAAAGACCTACACAAACGTTCACCATCACAACTACAGATTACACAATCAAGAATCCTAAAATAGCAGCAAAACTTACACAGACATAGTACTATTCTCAAATCTTCATCCAGACAGTTCAGCCTTCAAGATTTCAGGCCAAATCACTTTTCATACATGGACCGGCTGAAAAAAATTGTTGAGCCTCTGTTTTAATCTCTCTCCAACCGAACCCAACCTTTTTTATGTGACATTTTTCTACCCATAGCAATTGTCCATCCAGTTAAAATGGACCATGGCCTTACGGTTGCTAAATCTTGAGATATACTAAACAGAATATGACCAAGAAGAAGATTCAGGTTAGCCTTCTGGTGAACAATCATTGCGTGATCTATTCATCAGTGATGCTTTTAAAAACCCATCTGTTCATATTTGGTAGCATTCACCACTTTCCCATCCTCATCCCATTTGTAATTACACTGGATATGGGGTGTTAACATCTATGCCACCAAGACCTAATCAAACAATTCTGCTCTTTCCCACATATTAAGAAGTGTCTAAGCTTGTAATTACACTTCACTTGTCACAAGTGCTTATATTCCTTATACGAGACTGTGAAAAAGTAATTTGTGTTTTCTGACTCCTGTTAGAAGTGCACAGCTGGTGCACAAGTACAGCTGGTGGTTCATGCATAGTGGAGATCAAAAAGATTAGATCCTGTTTAGATGTGCAAGATCAAGGGCACTGGAAACGGGCACGTTTGCTCTCAATATTCCTGTTGCATTGTCTTATGCTTATTCTGTAATACTGCATTTTAAAATTCTGTCTTCTCTGTTCTGGATATGTTTTGTTCTGCAAAATACAAGCCTGCACAAAGAACATGCTTGGGCGAAAGACTGCAAGCCTTCTCTTCCAGAACTTTCCCCCTCCTCCCTGTGTTTCTAAGTCCTTTCTTATCAGGGATTCAGAACTTGCTGATTGCAAGTTGCTGTGCAGAAACAAAATATCTACTCAAATCCCACAGATGGCAACATCCTTTATAATTAAATATTTATTTAGTGGTAAAGTTCATGTATGGAGTGTTTATAATATAATATTTACTAAGCTGTATGCTTTCTATCAAATTTTTATAGGGAAAAATCTACTTTGTCGGGGGAAAAAGTGACTTCTTTTACTAGTGAAAAATCACAATGGAAATCCTGCTATTAAAAAAGCCCCTCATAAACACTATCAAAGAATCATACCAAATAAGGTTTGTAAGAATCTTTTATTTAAATAACTAACAAACTATTTATACTTTTACAAGAGCCTGTCCTATTTTAGTAAATATTTGGCAAAGTCATTTGATTAAGAGAGCAACCTGACCCTCATTTAACATGTTTTTTTGTCAGAACTTAATCTTCCATCATTTTGGTTTAACTACACGAATGATTTTTTGATATCTTTAGGTTAAGTAATACTTTTTCCTAGCTTGGTTAAGACTGGATTTGCCAAGTTAAGTGACCAAAGAGCTTTGAAAAAACTTTTATAGAGACATCTTAAAGCTGAAATCACTCTTAGCAACTTAGCACTAAGTGCTATATGGAGAGCAGCATGGTCACTTCTTGTTTGATTGCCAGATCCATCTTTGACTCCCATACCAAGGCTTGCTTTAAAGGCTATTTTTTGTCTCTGAAAGAAGCTGTGATCTCTGTTCTGTGCTTAGACATTGAAAGAGCCTACATCCCCATGGCATGATACCTGACGTAGTGTCTCCAAGTGACTTGTATGTATCAAAATCAATAGAGAGCTTGGCATTAGTGCTGCAGAGGTGCAAGGCAGCAAGGCACTATCATGTATCCTGAAATCATCTGCATGCTGTCTTCTGGGATATACCAGTCAGTAGTACCTAGGCACACTGTACTCCTCAGACAGCAGCAGCTGTGTGTGCAGCATTTACAGATCATCTCCAGCTCTACCACACAGCGCCATTTTGCTCTCAGATATTAGGCATGGCTACAATGTGTCACTCCACTAATGCTTTTTAGCTTGACTTTTCTGAAGGAATTTTAAAATGATTTCTGTGGAGCACTTCTTTTTGTAAAAGTGGAAACTCAATTTCTCATTCTGTGCACACAAAGATACCAGCTTCAGTACAAATACTGGATGCACAAGAAATGCAGAATTAGCTTTACAACTGATTTTTGGTTTGTAATGTCCAATAACATCAGATAAGTAAAGCTAGTAATAAAAATTAAATGCTCCACACATGGCACATCTGGAAGAACTTGGTCAGAGAGCACTGAACTCCAACAAGAGCCTAAGCCAGTCCATCTGTTGAAATGCATTTTGCTGTACTTCATGCTAGCAAGGTACCAGTGTGGCTTCTAATTTCAGAGTGTGCAGTGGCTACCATATGACAAAAACATTACATAAACCCATGCTAGGATAATGATTGATTCATATTACGAAAACAGTGTAGTCAAGAAGCTCTGTTGAAACACAGTTCATGTGGACAAGCTTTAGCCTTATCAAGATCCTGTTGTGATGAATTGGAGCTGCTCTGCAATTATTTATGAATACTCAATGTTTACAGTGTTACCGGGATGTTTATTTTATAACTAGATGAGGAGACGGCAGGGTATGGCCTTCTCTGCAAATGCTTGGGTGCTGATAAGAGACAAGTACAGCTGCTGGTCCATTTGTATTGAAGGTCAAAAGGATCAGAGTGACTTGATATGGACTTTCCCAAAGGAAGAAACAAACAAAAGAGCATTTGGAAAGAAGAACAAGTAGACTGACATGACTGTTTGGATGTCTGTGGAGGTTAGGTGTACCATGCTACAACAGATTAAGAAGCCTTCATATAAATGACAGTGTATTTAGACTTCAATAACCAGTCACCTCCACATCCTGCGCACTTTCCTCCTCCTGAAGAACTGAACTACCTGATTTTAGGAAGCTCGTTGCAACTTCCAGAAGAGATGTATTTTCAGGACCCATTCAGGTTGCAGCAATCAGGCTCTTGTTAGTATCTGTTTATAATTTCACCTCCAGGGAGATAAAGCCACAGGGCTGTAAAAGCCACGCTCAGTAATTGACTAGCATTTATGGCATCTTATTTGTGGCATTTTGTGGGTTTTGTGGGCATATTCTAATCAGAATACAGCTATGCCTTCAGAACATATTAGGTCCTTTGGATGCCTGCAGCTGTTTCGAATATCAATAATTTACATTAATTTCATAACACACGCTCTTCATAGGTACAAGCAATGCCAAGACAACTTTTCATTCACTGTTTTTGACTAAGCCAAATCCTTAAAACAGCAAACCAAAAGCTGTGGAGAACCATGTTTCTGATTCTCCTGCCAAATGTGAGAGCTGTACAGACCAGGATTTGAGCAATCACTTGTTTTCCACTTGCCTTATTCTGACACAAGCATGGGCTGCTGTCAGAAGAGCCAGTTGTATATTCTCATTTTTCTTTATGAGCAGCAACAACAGTGAAACCATGAGACAAATCGTGGAGATTATCTGGCTGAAAATTAACTTTTTCCTCCTCTCCTTCCTTCCGCCCAAATTCAGTTTTCATTTGTGCAGGTTTGCCCCAGTCACAGCAACAGTCTTTCATCTGATGAAAGCATCAGCATCACCATGACCCAAGCTCCACAGGAACTGATCCAGAGACCATTTTCTGCAGCTCATGACTTCCAAGAAGTGAGGAAAGAGAGCCATATTTTAGACTATGAAATCTTGCCATTGCTATTATTTTTCCTGACAGAAAAGCAAGTAGTTTCCTTAGACTAACCCACTTTCTTGCGGAGAAGACACAATGTGTCACATAAAGATACAAACCCCACAGTGCAGAGCATACTTGGTTAGCTGCGGACAGAAGCAGCCTCACT
The DNA here is from genome assembly GCA_009867235.2 of Psittacus erithacus. Taxonomy (NCBI): domain Eukaryota; kingdom Metazoa; phylum Chordata; class Aves; order Psittaciformes; family Psittacidae; genus Psittacus; species Psittacus erithacus. The sequence goes on along the minus strand of WYDI02008287.1, from coordinate 19,803 downwards.
GCGTACATAGTGTCTATTTTATCACAGCGAGAACTCCTGAAATAGGAGGCGACATGTGAAATTCTTTCCAAACCCTGAGCTGGTCTAATCCAGAGCACATAAGCAACTGCTCTACAACGGGCTCTGTCAGAAGAAAGTTGGTTTAGATGACGCTTCTCTCCAATATGTGACCTAATAAGATGCTAGTAAGATGAAGAAAAAGGAAACTCAAAATCATGATGGAGATAAGCCATCTTCACTGAATAGGCTATTTGTCTCTTGCTGCTTGTGTCTAGCAAACCCTTTTGTAGTTGCAGTTCTTTCTGGATACCCTGCTAACTGGTGTGAAGAGGACTATTTATCAGGACATTACACCAAACTATTCCTGCCATCTGTAAATATTTGTACATGTTACCAGAGCTCTGACTGTGTAAATTTCTGACAACTGAAATAAATCAAGCCATTTAAGTAAAAAGACTCAAATGTCAACCATAACAGCTGAAGAAAATATCAACTCTCACCCTCCCCCAGCAGAGGCTTAAAAGGAGAACGCTCTTGTTTCTGAAGGTGAGCTTGTCATTAATTTAGTGAAGTTTTCCAGTCCAGCGCTGAAAAAGAATGCAAAGAGGTTTTAAAGAGACCAGCTTGTCAGCGGGTATCTCCAGCACCGGGGAGAAAGGTCTTAGAAGACCAGCAGCATGTGAAAGGAAAACAAGAGCCTCAAGCAAGTGGGTATCACAGCTAATAAGCAAGAAAAATCTTAGTTCCTGCTGTAAGAACAGGAGTGCTGCTGCTGCCCCTCTGCCTCCTTCAGCCTCTTAGCTGACAGAATCATTAGGATAACCTTAAAAGGTTCAAAAGGTATTTCTAATGATGACTGATAGCATCCTCCTAACAAGGATTTCATCAGCTTCTAGTCACAGGCATCTTACTAAATGGAATCTCAGTGCCATGGGTCTGAAATAATGTTGAAGATACTAGGAAAAAAAGATATTTAAAGCATGAGGCACCATGTTTTAAAGAGTGAAGGAGAAGTGAAGCACCAGACAAATCCCTGTTTATCTTTCTTAGCCACTAAATAAAAACCAACACTCTACTTCTCTCCACACGAAAAGCAATAGCCATTTGAGAAAGTTTGTGATTCTTTAAATTAATCTTAAATTGCCCATAGGCAACATGGACAAAAGTTTTTCTGGTACTTGGCCCAGTTTCAAAATTAATTGCATTTCTGCATATATGTGTGTGTATACACGCACATGGTATAAAACCAATACATGAAAACACTGCAATACTGCCATGATTTTTCAAATATGATGGACAGTGGCTTAGCAACTTCATTCGCCAGCTCCTTCAGGACCCGTGGATGGATTTCATCAGGTCCCATGGACTTGTGCACATTCAGGTTCTTAAGATGGTCTCGAACCAGATCCTCTCCTACAGTGTGCCTGGGGTCTTCATTCTCACAGGCCCTGCATCTGCCTTCCAAGACTTGGTTGGTGTGGTCAGAGCATTAAATTACAGATCCTACAAAACTCATGAACTGTACTGCAGTTTTAGCACCTTCTACAGCATGTTATTTATGTACATCCACAGGTGACTTGGACAGATGTGGCATATTATCTGTTTCAGTGCCTACTGAGGGAAGCTGGAGAGAGCTGTGCACAAGATTATTACGAGATGCTTTCAAGGAGAGAAATGTTGTACTCTGTCAGTTCTCATTAGCAACATTAAACTGTGAACCCAGTAATATTTTGGTCACCTCAGTGCAGCCAAGGGGAGCAGAAAATATGCAGTCCCATGGGGGATATCCCTGCAATCAGAGCTTGATTCTGCTTTGGAAGATAAATTTGCTTTCCGTTAAAATGAAGGGAGAAAGTGTCGTTTATGTTTTAATTTTTCCTCAGTGCACTCTGCTGGTCTCATACCATCAAACACATTCTTGCCCAAGAAATAGTCAAAAACCCAGTTAAGCAAACACGACATTCCCCAAGAGAGCTGCCTTGCATGCGCAGTGGTGGCACTCTTGTCTGCTCTGTTTAAAACTCACTGCAGCCCTTCTGAGTGAGCAGCCGTTGTACTTAACATGCACAAGTCTTGTTTATAAAAAAAGGCTTTAATTAACATCCCAAACAAAAAATCCAGGCCTGTAAAGATACTATAAAACTACGCAGGAGAATACTAATAAAGAAGAAATAGTAACGTGCAACAGGAAACAACTTTTCCAGCTCTGTGCAACATCCACAGGGAACTGAAAGCATGCAGCAACTATCAGATTCAAGTAATTGATAACTCTTTTTTCCTGTTCATTTTAAATTAAACTTCCAGCATGAATCATCATGCAGAGTATATGAATCAGATCCACATGATTATTTACACAAAGTTCATACTTCCCTGCAAACGCCACATCTTTGCATCTATTGTGCGCAGCTCCTCCTTGTCAGTTGGACTCCTGAGAGCCAGGTAGCATCAAGCTGGCTTGTTATGAGTCTTCCCAGGGTAAGCAAGAATTAAAAACTACGGCATGAACATGTCCACCTCGGCACACACCGTCCACAAGTCTATGTGGAAAAGGGAGAAAATGGCCTTTGCAGGATGCCCAGGGAACTAACATGTCCAGCACTCGACAGGCTCCTGGAGCGCCGCGTTCCCGAAGACACTGCTTTGTGTGGAGTATTAAGAAGTCTCCACCAGCAGTTTCCTCTCACTTCTCTGGGGGCATTCCAGCCCAAACACCACTGCCAACCTCCAGGGAGGCATCACTTCCTCTGCAAACAGCATCCCAAACCATTTCAAGTTTTACAACATAAAACTGATTATAACTACAGAACTAATTGCTGTAACTGCAAGTTATTATAATTGTCTATTCAAGTACAGTATAAACTGTGAAAAGTTTGTATTATAAACATTCCACATAGCAATTCTTGGGAAGACTGAAAGAGCTAATTGGGCAGTGGTTGAATGCATGCATCCCAGGAAGCTCTGTCCTGGTGGGCAGGCTGCACCATCCTGCACTGGTCCTGTCTTCCACATCACAGAACTGTTCCTTCCCTCAGACTTTGAAAACAACATTTTCTATCCTGAAAACCAGATTCACCATATTCAGAAAAGCTGATTTTCTCTTGAGACTTAAAAGGGTGGCGTGTTTCTGTGGAGGTAATACACATCTCACAGAATTTTAAAACTTGTTTTTCATAATGCATCATCATCTAGATCTTTCTCGATCTAACCCTGCTTTTCTGAAGGACTCCTGGAATGTGAAAGTTTATGTCTTCACTCCATTTGATCTGTTGTTTGTATGCTCTCCTTCAGTTTTTCCACCTACTGCATTTATTTTAGTACTCTGCATTTCAAGGAAGCCAGGAAAGATTATAGTTCCTGGTATCTGGAAAATATGTCTTCAGACAAACCCTGGTAGCCTGCTCAGTCTCAGCTTTCTCTCCACCAGCATCTGCAGCCAGGCAGGGCATCCTGCAGCATCACCCAACTGGCACACAGTGGATCAGGCCGAGGGATTTGAAAATTGTTTGCTGCTTCTTGTGGACCAGAAATTCACTCCTTCCCAGAAATAACCCAGGTAGCTTATTTCACAACCAAATGCTTAGTTTAAATAAGTTTTGTTCTAGAAGCAGGCAGCTCCACTGTACTTCCCTCTGCCTTCCCATCCCTCTAAATATGGCGGCAGTGTTTAAACAGTCCCTACACGCCACATTGGCATAACACGGCTAGTCTGCGTGTTTTCTTGTGTGAACTAATCATTTAATAAAGGTCAGAAATGTAGTAACGACTAAAATATGTACAAGAACCATTGTAATTTTTTCCTAAATACTTAAGAACCCCTGTTGTCTGCTGACGTGTTTGATAGACTTCTGCTAATGGTAGCTTATATCAGCAGAAGGCATCTACAGTGTTTTCTTCAGCACTGAATAAGGCAGAACTTTGTGAACAATGAACAGGCAGAAAAACCCCTAAACATTTAAAGACCCAGCATCTTTGAAGAAAGGCATCACCTAAACATGAATTAGTTCTCATGAACAAAAGTTGACCATTGCCAACAAAAACCTCCCACAAAAGACTACGTGAGGAGATGACAACAGCCTTCACATACCTATGTGACGCCAGAAAACTGCTTTCAGGCTAAATAAAACAGCAATTTTATAGCTCTGCATTTCAGAGAAGTAGAACCAGAAGCCACTGCCTGGGATACGGGGTGACAGAGGGCAAGGCTTGGGCTATTTGAATCTCAAATATGTGGCTTCAGCTATTCCCTCAGAGATGGAGCAGACATGAGCCGAAGCACTGGGGAGTTGCAGCGGTAGGAGCTGCACTGCAGAGTGAGACAGAGCCCCAGCCCAAGCAGCAGCTCACAGGGGTGGGGTACAGGACCCAGGCATGGCACTCACTGGAAGGCAGTCTTGGATAACTAGCATTCTGCTCATTTCCAGTGTCTGTGGAACAAGGACACTGTGTACTATTTTTTGTGAATAGAGCAGTTGCATTTCTGCCAAGGAAACACATGCTCCTGCAAGCTCTGGCTGCTCTTCTGGGCAGAGACAAAAGCAAACAAGTGGAGGAGGCACAATACCCTTGTTCTCTTCCCCAGCTAGTGACATTTGTGGAGCATAATTATCCCCATCAGTTCTTGTTTCACCAGAAGCAGGAAAAAACACCTAGGTGCTTAAATCAATTAAGTACATCAAGTGCAGAGGCTAATAAAGCCTTTTATTGCAGACTGAAGTTAGATTTCAGTCTGAGTGGTTAATGTGCTTTGGTCAGCTGTTTGTTTTTCTCATCAGTTTGCTCCTGACCACTTTGTTTGTGGTGAGGCATTTGTGTCTTTTTATTACTTTTATTATTTATATGAGACATAAACCAAACACACTTTTCACCCTATCTAGCAAAACAGTCCAGTACTCTGTTTCTTTTATGCAGAAACAGTCTGGAGGCATGACAGCTATCTTTCCTCTCATTATGTTAGCCCTTAAACAGGCAAGACTTTCTCCAAGGCCAGCTGTCTGGATCCATCATTGCAGACTGTGTCAGCGAGCTCATACCGCCATATCAACACGATGAAATACCAGTTCCTGCCTAATTTGAGCTGCTTCCCAGCATTGCTAATGGTTCAACAGCCTCAGTAACACAAGAGATTAAGGACAACCAGTAGTCTGCCACTCAATTTTTGTACAAGACATTATTCACTCAAGTAGGATATAAATCATCAAAACCAACAAATTAGTGACTGTCATAAAAAGAGGTTGCATATTAAATTGTGTGCTACCCTGGAGATTTGACTGGAAATAGAGTATTGTGGACTGTTCACATCTAAAACTGCTTTGAAAGAGCAAGCAGAGAAGACATCCTCTCAGAAAGCTTTCTGATGGACAAACCTCTCCCAGAGCAGAAATGGCACCAACTTGAATTTCTGCTATATAAAGAGGGGAGAGGAGGAAAGAGACTGATTGAGAGTTTGTTTTAAGTCCGTGTTGGCAACTGCTACAATTTTATCACCAGTCTTCAATTTTGTCCTGGGGACCTATTTAATAAACCCCTCAGATTTCATTAAAAATATTACGTTTGTAGCTGTCCCTGCAGAGAAGCCGTCTTGAATGCTATAGTAACTGCCATGCAGATAAGAGACCAGAAATCCATGCCAAGTTTTAGCCACTGAACATGGCTTGCAGTGACTTCTCTCTCCTAGTATATCCTGTGGCATAGGCTTCAAAACCTACTAGAGAAGCAGACTAAGTATCAGGAGTAGCTTGCTCTCTCTGAGCTTTGTCCTCGAAACCCTGCACCACAGTCTTCAGCAACCTTAAGATCATGAGCCCCAACTTAATAACAAGATTTTTACAAGATGTGATTGGAAGGCCTGAAATATGGCATCAACTGTATGCCATATGCAATGGGACATGAGGGTAGAAAACAAGAGGGTGTTTTGGGAAGGAAGGAAAAAAGAAAAAAGGGAAAAAACAGGAAAAAAGAAAGGCAGACAGGTGAGCAGAAAATACAGCTGGAAGTATGGGGAACTAAGCCTAGTTAAGAGCAGGAATACCTGAGGGAAGCAGCAAGGGATACGTATATGAGAGGGAGTTGGTGCCATCTTATTAATGACATGACAAATGCTCACAGCAAATTCAAACAAAAGAACTTGCCTTCTCCAGCTATCTGGGCAAATTAATCTCTACTGGTGCTCGTTTTGGCTAATCCATCCATACAGAAGACGACAACACTTTTCTGGAGCTGCAGCAGTGACAAGTTTTAAATCTCCCCAGAACACCATGATTTCCTTTCTTTTTAAATTAAATTCCTTTCAGCCTTCCACCCAAACACAGACAGAGGAAGAGAGAAAGGTTGGGAGGTGCACAGACTATAACAACCCCTCACATGCACAAGTTTCCACACCAAAGGAGGTGAACTGAGTACTGTACAGCATCCTCAAGGATCTTTAGACCTTCAGATCCACTTTGTTTGCCAAGGTTGAGTAAATTTCATTGCCAACAGGAATGGTATGAGGATTCAGACGCTGCACTTGCGCTTACACCAAACACACCACCAGATTCAGGGGAAAATTCTTTATACAACCAAACACCAATAGTACAGTAAGTTCCATGCTAGGGAAAATTGCTGAACAAATTGTACTCTTTCACATCAGCATTTGTTTCTAGCAGTTATCACAGGGACACTACAAAGAGAAGTTGCTGTTAATGACCTTTTATACCTTAACTGATCTTAGCTTCATTATCCAAGGCCAGGCAATGTAGTCTGCTAGTCCTTGAGTTAACTCTGCATGGACTGTTGAATTCACCCTTATCTGTGTTAACACAGTAGAGATCTAAAATTCTCAGTACATAGCCTTGACTCTCAGCATGCATAAGAGTCTGGCAAATTCCAGTTAGATTATAAAATGCAAACCCTCCAATATAAATTACAAAACAGCCTCCCGAGAACAAGCTCAATGGCTTCAGAATCAATATTCCACAGAGGGCTAATTGTGGCAAAAAAACTGCGTTGAAATTCTTGTGTCCCTGATGGGTTTCCAGCTTTCATTTTCAGCTTTAAACAGTCAAGGAAATAATGTTTGAGTTCCCCCTTTCCCTAGAGGAAGGGATACATAGAGCTTTCCAAAGCTTTGTGAATTCCTTTGGCACCTCCTAATTGAGATCTCCCCTTGCCAAAGAATGAGTATTTTACTTTGTGATTGTTCTCAAAAATGTGCTACGATGTACTAGACATTTGGTCAGCATTACATTTGTTAGTGTATTTCCATGGGCTTGACAGTGAATCTGTCCCTAGCTGCATGGCTTGGGTTAGTACTCAAGGCTACATGTAAAATGAAGTTTCTGAGCACAGAATCACAGTGATGAAATATTGCAGTTATCCAACCTTTGAAACTTTGTCCTTGGAGAAAGGATATACTGAACTGCCTTATCCAGAGATGCCATTTACCCTGTGTCTGAGAACAACGTGAACAGTGACCATGACAGGGAGGTTCTGATGGAAGTTCTGCCAAGTAGATTAACTACAGGCCTCAGTACAGACCCACATAGAAGCTGTATGGCTGCCAAGTAGGACAGGTGCAGAGAAGAGGCATCTCATCTCATGTTTTCTTTGTGATGTACTTGTCCTCAGGTACACGATGTAATCAGAACTGGATAATCACCACCTAATCCATTCACTACCCTGAAAAAATAGCTCCAAGTGCTGTGGAGTTAAAAAGGGCTGCCTAAGCAAGTGGTGGGCTGCACAAGGATTTCAGCCATGGCCTCTGGACCATGCTTGGTGGTCATGGGTTAATGTTCAGCCCATACTTAGGGTTATGAGAGACACACAGCTCCAAGCAGGGCCAGAATGCAAAGGGACAACCAAAAGAGTAAGTTACAAAAAATGAACTCCTGGCATATTTGTCTGGGCCATAAGTGGGCATTATTATATACTGATCAGCCAACACCTGGGGTTAGTGTTAGGGCAAGCAAGAACTCCTAGGGTTAGGAACACCAAGGTTGCGGAGCAGCTAAGTGATACCAGAGGGAAGGATAGGCTGTGCAAACATTTCATCCCTGGCAGCTTCAGGGCCATAACTGGGAGTCATGGGCTCAGGTTTAGGTTTTGGGACAGTGTTTACCTGGGCTTTTTCTCTCTGTTACCCCTAAGCCCAAGTATAATAAGACAGGGACTGAACCTTTTTCCACATCCATCAGCCATCCCCTAAATTGTCAAGGACAAAGTCCTCATGCAGCCCACCCCTTCCTTTGGTAACCACTTTGTGCCTCTACACCACCTGGAGCCCTTGGCTTTTTCCACTTACTCTAACTGTAACTCTGGACTTGGTCTTCGCCACATTCCCCAAGACCTATGAAGCTTTATCAACACGTGATTCTTATTGCTCTTTTTCACTTTAATAATTAGTCTTGTCAAACACAAGCTAGTCCCTCACTGTGATCACTGCTAATCTTAGGGCAGTTCCACTGACTCTGGGAGTTCACTGTCCTGGGCCTGAGTATAGCCTATATTTCCTGGGAAGCAAAGAGACAGACCAGCTTGCAGCCTGATAGCATTGCAAGCTGTAAGCACAGTGCTGTTGTAAACTATATTTGTGGCCATTTTCTTGTTTTAGCTTTAGTATTTAATGAAGTTAAACACAAATATTGCTATCCTACCTGAATGCTTTAACTGCTTCTGTCCATCATCCCTCATTTTGAACCCTTGTATTTGATGCTGGAGTAGGGCTCCAGAGAATAAACAGCCCAGGAACGCTACACTGCTTGCTGGAGTCCTAAAATAGGAAAGTGGGTGAGATGGTGTTTCTATGTAATGTCAGACTATTTGCAGAAGGGAAGAGAACAAACAATGTTTTCCAGGCATTAATGCGCTGAACACACTACCAAGTCTTGGAAGGCAGATGCAGGGCCTGTGAGAATGAAGACCCCAGGCACACTGTAGGAGAGGATCAGGTTCGAGACCATCTTAAGAACCTGAACACGCACAAGTCCATGGGACCTGACGAAATCCATCCACGGGTCCTGAAGGAGCTGGCGAATGAAGTTGCTAAGCCACTGTCCATCATATTTGAAAAATCATG
>WYDI02008287.1:0-10648 GCA_009867235.2 Psittacus erithacus | reverse complement strand
GACTGGAGCACCTCCTGTATGAAGATAGGCTGAGAAAGTTGGGGCTGTTCAGCCTGGAGAAGAGAAGGCTGTGTGGAAACCTCCTAGCAGCCTTCCAGTATCTGAAGGGGGGCTACAAGGATGCTGGGGAGGGACCCTTCATTAGGGACTGCAGTGATAGGACAAGGGGTAATGGGTTGAAACTTAAACAGGGGAAGTTTAGATTAGATATAAGAAAGAAGCTCTTTACTGTAAGGGTGGTGAGGCACTGGAATGGGTTGCCCAAGGAAGTTGTGAATGCTTCATCCCTGGTAGTGTTCAATGCCAGTTTGGACAGAGCCTTGGGTGGCATGGTTTAGTGGGAGGTGTCCCTGCCCATGCCAGCTGGGTTGGAACTAGATGATCTTAAGGTCCTTTCCAACCCTAACTATTCTATGATTCTAATACTGTTAATGCTGTCAACAACTGCAGACTTGTAAACACTAAGTAAGGCAGCTAGCAAAAATCTCTTCAAGAAAAACTACAGCAAACTTCTAACTTCAAAAGCAGAAGCAGAGATCAGTTGGCACAAACAGCATATTGTATGTTGAGAAGTAGTCCTTAAGATTCCTTGGGGGTTAGATGCGTTTTGCAACAACCACCGCCTGCAAGAGCACTACAGAGCCAAGGGATATCAGGGGTAGCACAGGAAGGGGATGATGATAGAAATCTTGCTGGCCAAGCTCACCATTTTCAGGAAACAGTACAATCTCACATACCAAAGTGCCTGGGTTTTTTTCCTTGATTTATCATTTGATTTTTCCATATGGCTTAGTAATCAGCCACTTTAGTTCGTAGTACCATGTAGCATCTTTAGGAAATCTGTCTTATAAAAGATTTCCTCAAAGCAGTTCGTAAGCAGATAACAGAAACTCCATAACACTGGCTCTGTGCATACAACAGAGATAGAATTAACCTGTTCCTGGCCATCTGCCATAAAACAATGTCTCTCAGGTCTGCTTAGCAGGCAAAATAGCATGGAAATAGTGACCAAGATAGCATAGTTGTACCAACCTCTTGTAACTCCATAAACAAAAAATTGGTTGGTAGAAACAGAGTACAGGTTGCAAAAAAATACCCCCAAATATCTATTGCCTCAACAAGCCATTTGCCATTAAAGCAGATGCTGTACCTAGGTTACTTTCCATTGTACAAGTACTTAGAAGTATTTAGTGAGCTCAGGCCATTGCACAACACTGTCTGCATGGAGAGGGAGGAATTAGTTTTTCCAGACTTGGAGCTGTATCTGAGACAGCTGAGATGCATTCACAGCTGGTTCTTTTTGGACCCAGCACTGACATGAGTGAGCACTGAGCAGCAAGTGATCTGGTGCCTGTTTGTCAGTGGAACTTGGAGCAGACCAGGACACTGCAGTCATATAAAAAGCACCTCAGACACAGACTGGCTTTTAAAAAAGGAAAAAAACCCTAATGAAACAAGCAAAGAAAACCACAGCCAACACACAGATTTAGTCATCTGAAAAAGCTTAAGCAGCAATAAATAAATGTAGCAATGGCAACCACTGGCTATGATTTCCTATTGGTATCTACAGCTAAATCTGATTTCAGCTCTTTCTACCAGCACCGTATACCAATTCCCCTGGTTTTTATTCAAACCAAGATCATGCCGTAAATTAACTAAGTTTATGGTGCTCTTGAATCACCCTTTGCCACTGTCCTCCTCTTTCAAACATGATGACATTAGACTGCCTTTGCAGACCTGTGCCAAAGCTAACAAGTCTTAGGTACTTCCTAAGCATTTTGGTATGGATCAGTATCCTCAATTTTGGTCCATTTAGAAACATGGAGAAATTTAATGACTCCATACATTTTAATACATTTTCAGAGTTGCAAAGTGAAAGAAGTGTAGATGTTACAGCCAAAGCTATTTATATTTGCATGTAATAATTTTCCCTCTATTTACCTTTTCTCTTGAAACCTCATTCAATGGCCAGAGTTGCTTAGATAAACAGCTAAGCATATCCAAAGGAAACAACAGCAAAAGTCAAAGAAAACTCTCAGTCAGCAACATTTTAATCATTGTTTCAAACCACCAATATTTTCCGCAAGCCAACGTTTCCTAGTTCTCAGCTTTAGTAACACACTTGTTCAAAGTTGTGTTTTATCCTCACCAAGGCAGCAATGTATTAAATCTCCTATGTATTAACATTGCCTCTGTTGGAAAGCATCTTTTATGCCTTATATAAATAAAAATAAATAAATCATTGGTCCAGCCTTCCACCACCTGATGTGGGTGAGAAAACATTTGCATAGGACCCTGCTCCATATTAATAAATCTACAGGAAAACTCTGTAAGTGCAACCTGTGTTTGCAAGCCTGTTGGAGTACCTTTGGTTGCTGAAAGGCAGAGCACAGTCATCACCATCTGTGCTGTGTTGTGTCTGGGCTGTCAGTGTGCTCCTGCCTTTCCCCTCCCGAGCAATGATCCTAGGACACTTGGACCCTGGTCACTGTTCTGTTCCTGTGCAATGCTCCCAGGGAATCCCTAGGAGCTTGAGGAGCAGGAAAATACAGATTTCTGCAGTAATACAAATGCTGAAATAGTGTAAAACCGCAGGATAATGGAACCACACCTAAGTGCAAGCAGCTGGGCGCAGCTCTGGGAAGATGAGAGCTCAGTAGCCAAGTCTCAACTTCAGCTCACAACTGCGAGGGCAAGAGCTGAAGGTTCTGCTCCGTGCTGCATATCACACTGTTCCCTCTGTCTGAGCTGCCACACAGGGACACCCTGCTGCTTTGAGTCTCCCAGACTTTTGCTTCCATAAGAAACCCTTTGGTATTACCTTGGTGGCTGAAGAAAGGAAGAATATCCCCAAGCTTTAACTTGCCCCCTTCCCTGCCTGCACAGACCCACAATCTCCTGCCACCATGGCCAGGATGAAACTCATTGTGACATTTTCACTTTTAATCACAAGTTAAATAGAAGTGGACAGAAAATTGAGCCATAACCCAAGGTCCTACTCCACAAAAATCAGTTTTTGCACAGACTTCAGAAGACATATCCTGACATGTGAATTTATTAAGGATTTTAAAGCTGATATTTCTCTGTGCTTAATATGCACATTTTTCCCCAGTTTGCCCTCCAGCATCAAGCCATTCCTCTCCCCCTGCTAGCACATACATTCTTTTCTGAGTCTTAAGTGGAAATAAAGGAATGCAGCTCTTATCTGACATTCTGTTTACTCTTATATATCACCATTTGTAAGATCTGTAAATATTTCCCATATGTTAGCTAAAGCAATCCCTCCATTTCAGCATCTGCAAGATCTGTCCACACAGCCTTTCAAATTAGCCTTAGTACATTACTTCTGATGCAAGCCAAATAGAGACAGTTCAAGGGCTCTTTCCCCCTCTACTATTGGATATAGATTGACTTTCACATGCAAAATCACTGTAGGGTTCATATTCACTGAACCTCTGCAATTTCAGGTTCAAAGGCCTGTCTGAAAAATAAAACCCCAGCATACAGACTTTACTAAGCTGCCTTACCTTTGTCTGCAGAGCTCAGAGAGGGCTCCAACACCCAAAATGGTTGAATCCTTCCCCCTGTACCAGAAAACAGACCCTTGCAACATTCCCACCTGAGACACACAACCCACACACCCTGGTGGCAGGTGTAGGCTGTTGACCCACTGATGTGCATTTAACACAGCTGAGCTGGGGAAACAAGCTGGGCTCAGCTGTGTTAGCTGTAACAGAAGACACATAGGAGAAATCCAATTTTAGTCGTTTAAGACCAAACCATTACTTTTGGCACCAAAACTTCAAGTGAGTTCAATGAGCTGACATGATGAGGAAGGAGAAGCATTAGAATGACTTCATGTAATCCTATTCCACCAAAGTCACTGTTTAAATGAAGCAAAATGGTCTTCCTTCTGGATACAGTCCTATCTCCATGTACAGGCGGCTGTGGTCAGCAAATTTTTGTGGGCAATCATGGTCAAAAATCAAAGTAAGATTTATGAACATAATATTCTGTGTAAACAGATACTCTAGCAGAAACATGAATGTTAGTGCATACTCTGTATGAAAGAGTTAAATGGAGTAAAAAAATACATGAACCATACTCTAGAGCCTATTGATTTAACGGGCTACATGGATTTCTGATAGGATATCTGGATTACTACATAGAGGGAAAGTATTTATACAACCACAAACAACCATAAATTGTAATATATTCTAAGCTCTGACTCTAATTAATCTTCCTTTTACCCTCTACTTCTTCCTTTGCTATTTACTCATCTCCCTTGTAGCCCTTATTCCAAGCTGGCTGCACAGGCAGGAAAATGTCTTCCTCTGCAAGTAAAATCATCATTAGGCTGAGAGTAGGATGAGAGGATGTCTCTGAAAAGTTAAAATGGGAATACCTCAGAGAGTTTACTAAAGAAAACTCAAGTTTTCTGCAAGGATACAGCCAATTTCTTTGGTTTCTCTTTCACCCACTGCACCCAAGCAATGCGGGAGTCAGCTCCATAATGCACCTAGCATACACTAATCAGATCACACAAAATAAATGTCTCAAAAAAGCAATCTGTGCTTCCAAGAAAACTCCAAACCAGCTTGAGTTGCCCCTTGCCATGTCTTCCAATTTCTGATCCTAATTTCAAAGAAGTGCCCATAGATAAAGCACACCCTCCCCCAGTAAAAAACTACTGCCCATGGCCAGTATTCTCGTTTATTTGAATGTGATTGCTCTGAGTGGAGTGCACAGCAGGAAGAAGTCAGAATGGAGAAGACAGTTTATGGAAGGAGCCCTTTCTGTGGGTTGGATATGCCTGGCTAGAAATGGAGCAAGACGTCCCAGACCAGGAGCAAGATGGCTGCTGCAGGATGTTCCAGCCTGGTACAGCAGCAGGGGATGAAGGGCAGGAGTCCAGCAGGTCCCAAGGGGTCAGAATATCCCTCACTCCTAATAAAATGGCAGCACCACAGTGCAAAGCCTGACAAAGGAAAAGGCAGATTTTGCTGCCAAGCATTCAGACTTCCTGAAGACAAAGGTTGGGCAAAGAAAACAGTACAAAAAAGGAAAACTGTTTATCCAAATTACAGAGCAGACTGAGCTTAGGGTCAGACTGGGGTATCCCAGCTCCCAGCCTGGTGGTCAGCCTCTGCCTGGGAGCTGGGAAGAGCAGTTCTGACCACAGCCACACCAGAGGCACCAGCTGTGGTCACACAGGTACCTAAATAGGAGGGTACTTTGTACCAAATGTCTCGTTGGATGGTGTGATTCACCAAGCTGTGATACAACATTCATCCTTGCAGCATGAGAACTTGCTAAATACATTAGCCCTGGTGGAAGTGTGGGATCCGGTGTATTTCAACATCCTTTAATCATCTATGATGATTATTAGATTAATTCTCTTGACCTACAAATCACCTTTATTAAGATGGGCTATCTTCTATGTCTATCTGCAGAACATTCTCCTTCCCAAGAGTGAAAAGCTTATTAAATAATATAGGACACAGCATTCATTGCTCAGAGCCAAAGTAATCTCAGAGCATGCAATTACTTTTGAAATATTGAGTCAACAAAACACGGTTGTTTCAAGTTTACCCTGGACAACGATGTTTCCTCCCCACATGAATTGCTTCATGATGCCTCCCATTCCTGGGAGTGTTTAGTTTACAGCATGACATTTAACACTCGTGCAGATTCACTCTTCCACAAATTCTGCATGTTGTGACAGATGCACCGTGCTGTAAACACACTGGATGATAACTGAAAAGAGGGAGAACAGCCTCTTACATGCTATGTACTACCCTTTACTGTAGCTTATGAATCTACAAGCTTTGTCAGGAAAGGGATTTTGTCTATAAAAGAACAGCTCCCGAGTTCCATTTCTTCATGGACATACCTGTTGTTAGTGTAAAATTGCCTCATTTATTTCTAATTCATAGTGTTATTTGCAGTAGGAAACAGTACTGAGTATTTCACTGTTTTACTTTGAAGATAGCACGGGGAAGACAAATTACCAATAGGAACAAGAAATCCATGCCTCAGAATTTTAAAGAAATCTTCTTGATGTAATGCTTTAAAAATCTAGTGACGGATTACATTTTTTTTGTACCTGCCAAAAAAATGTGCCTTTCTGCAAAAGAAATTAGAAAACACCTACAGAAAAGCATTTTAACCTTTAGCATTTACTGTAGATTGCCGAAGTAGCTAAAGTAGCACAGAGACCTCCCCCTGAATGCCACCTCTCAGATGTGCATCATCTTTAACGAGCTCAAGTGGATGTGAAAGGCTTATGTGCAGGAATAGAAAAGTTAAATGCCTTGGCAGGGCTATTGGCAGAGCTGGGTTCTTCACTGTGCTGTGCCCTGCAGAGTGGTTTACATTGCTCCATAGGAAGTACAGAGGTTATCTTTCTTGAATGGCATTTTGGCTAGAGGCTGTCATTCTCCAGAACCAATGCCTAAATGAAAACAGAGCAGATAAGAGCTTCCCCCAAAGGGCTTCGAGTAGATTGTATAAATCTCAAGCAATGTAGTAATACATCCCCAATCCCCTGGATTTAGACCTATCAAGATCTGCTCTGAGTTTCCTATGTCTTGGTACCGGAACCTGACTCAGGTAATAATAATGAGTTGTTTCACAGAAATCAGCACTAATTCTCTGCTATAAAATCCACATCAAACCTCCAGACATCTGAGACATGCAGACAAGCTGGCCTAAACAGTTATTTTCTGTGTCTAATTTACAGTGTGTGAACCTTTTACTCTAAAGGCAATTTAGAAAGGAAATAAACACAAACTGCTTTTATTGCAAAATGAACTCAAAACTGTGAGAGGAAGAAGATACATAAATGGAGATTAACAGTGTAGAGTCAGTTGTTCAACTCATCTGCAGGACAAAGATTTACATGGGAAATTCCCATAAGGGCTCCAACAACTTATACACAAACCCCCACGTGCATTGATTGGAAAACAGACCTGCAGTATTACATACTACTGAGATACCAGTAAGCAATACAGTTTCAGCTCTCCAGCATTGGCCTGTTTGCATTGGCCTGATAGGAGCATCAAAGAGAAACCACTGTCATGGAGAAATGTTTTTCGTAATTGGCATCACCAGTGAAAGGTTCTTATGACTGTGTTATGGAGAGTAAAACCTGATGGCTTTGCAAGATGTATGTGCTAGCTTTGATCAACTGATCTCCCTCAGGAAAAAACACATGGGCATCTCTTCCATGAGTATGTTTTTAGTATCCCAGTGACATCCACATGAAGTTACCAAGTACTTTAGAAGAATAAAACAAAGGTGTGAAATTTCCTCAGCTGGCTGCCAGTACATATCTGAGTTCACAGCCAGAGGCATAAAGCTGTATGATGTAATTCAGTAAAGCAGTTTAACATAGGCTTAGTTTAAGCACTAGAAATCTTCAGGAAAATAAAGCAAGGCTTCAGGGAAAATACAAGATTTCCCATGAAAGCTTTGGTCAAGTCTCAGTCTGAATCACATGTTGTATACGCCTTTCGTTGCGGTCATCTAGTGAGCACTTCTGTGACAGTCAGTCCTATGAAAGATGAGAAGTTCACAGAACATCCCTGCAATCTCTCAGTCCTGGATGATGAATCACAGAGTATGTTGAAAGCAGAGCCCACGATATATGAAGAGTGGTTTCCCTAAATTTGATGACTGATAAAAGAACTACTCTGAATCTTAAAAAAATACAAATATTTTAGCACTGTGCAACAGCTTCATGTGTCTGTATTTACAGAACTGGAGACTCATTTCTTTCCACAAACTTAAAATCCACCCCTAAGAGTTCAATATACTTAGTGCTTGCAGCTCTTCTGTTTGTTTTCCTACCTATGACTTGTCTAAGAGCAGTGTGTGATTCTACTGTTTTGATTGCTATTCCAAAGCATTTGATGAGTGAGCCCTGAATGCAAGTTGCAGTCTACATGTTGTTTGCAGGCTGCTTTCTGGAAATAGTTCTTTATTACTGAAGGCTCAAATTCTACTTCTTTGTTTCCTGTGAGGTCACCTCACTTACACAGTTCCAGAAAACAAAGGCAGAAGTGTCAAGCTAGAGATGTGCTTGTTTTGTTCAAAAAGCATGCTCAGAAGCATGAACAGACAGCACTCTATGCAGGAATGGCAATGAGCTCAAGGGAAAAAGAGAAAGAAAGCCTCCTAAAAACTTGGATCAATTAAACAGTTTTTAAGCCTCACTGGTAAGCAGCCTTCATCACATGCAGTACTAACTAGCCCACTCCCAGCCAGAGCATGGACACACTTGAAACAAACTGCTAGTTAAAAACATCTGGAAACAGGCAGTGTGAATAGGATTTATAATGGGTGGGATAGTTACAGCTGAATCACGTATGACTAATGCTATCTTTTTCCTTGGAAGTCTAACCAAGCTTAGAGGAATGACACAAGAGCAGCAGTGGCCCATTGACTGCTGTCGCCCCTGTCAGCAGCAAGCCCATCAGCAGCCTGGAAGTCACTTGGCATCACGACTTCAGAAGCAACAGCACTTGAGACACACAGCAGCAGCATTTCTCTACCTTTACATGAGTGACATTGCTCCTGAAAGACAATGTGTCAAATATATCCTGGCGTACTTGTCTGGGCAAGCCCACAACCTCGCTGTGAGTAAACAGGTACAGAGCCACCAAGGAACTTTACGGTGTCAGATAGAGCTTGTGGGCTTTGCTGGAAAGAATCTCTGTGACTAATCAACACATTATTCATACATGCATGTGCACTGCCCAGAACACCTGCTTCAGACTTTTTTTGGATTTTTTATAGTGAATTCACACACAATTCATTGGCGCCAGAA
Source organism: Psittacus erithacus (assembly GCA_009867235.2). Taxonomy (NCBI): domain Eukaryota; kingdom Metazoa; phylum Chordata; class Aves; order Psittaciformes; family Psittacidae; genus Psittacus; species Psittacus erithacus. The sequence goes on along the minus strand of WYDI02008287.1, from coordinate 1,818 downwards.
TGGCTCTGGGGCATTGCTACCTTGCAATCCCTGCTCAGACCACAGGCATCTTTGAAAAGTGACCATGGCATTTTGCACTGGCTGATCTGAAATGTGGGTCATCTTGACCTAAATGCAAACAGGAAGACCAGCACTGCAGTTGTCAGAACCACGGCTGGAAACAAAAGCTTTTAATGCTGATCAAGGCTTTAAATCTGCAGAGCAAAATTCAGCTGAACTAGTGTGCTGAGCTAAAGTTGCAAGAAGTATGACTTCAGAGATTAAGGAATAGGTCCTGTTTTCAATAAAAGCCTAAAGAAGGAGGGAAGAGCTGGGGTTCAAGAGATCATCTTTGCATATCTGAAGTACACTGGCAGCTATTCAAACTGGCTGCTTGCCAGTTTATATTTCTGTTTTTCAGTGCTAAAGGGCAGCTTATACACTTGGGAGATTCTCTGCTGGTGTAAACAGACAGAATTGGGCTGAAGTCAGAGGAGCAGGTTTATACCCGCTGAGATTCTGGCCCTTAGTTTGCTCTAAAAATGAAATATGGACTCTGAGTAACAACAAATTGTTTTTTTCTTCCAACGTGGCACTGAGCCTGGCTGCTGGCAAGTGGGCAAGTGCCTCCTGTTTAACACACGTTGGTTCCTGTCAATGCTGTGAAAAATGTTCTGAAAGGTTAGTAAGCAGAAGGCAACACTTGAATTATATCACCTATAGAGGCAAGCTGCACCGCAGTGACCCTGATCTCCTCTTAGCTTCATCCCATGTAACTGTTATCTTCATTGATTGTGTCAAAATAAACTTACATCATTGTAACTCTACACTGGCACCACAGCACACATAAACACTGAGAATTTGTGAGTTCATTCCCATTACATGATTTTTATAACAACTCCCCAGCTTGAGCAAGACAATCTAGACAAATCTAGAGAAGATGGATGTCCACATTCATCCTAGCCAGCTGCAGGTGCCCAGTTAGGAATGAAATCGCCCTAGGATCTCCCTGGTGCCCATACAGGACACAGGCAAGGTGTGGTCAGTTAGCCTCTAGCAGCCACACAGGAAGCACAGCCTGATGATTCCTCTAACTGCCTGAACTAAGCAAAGGGAATCCAAACTAAGATTTTGACAGAGCACAACTAAGCCATGTTTCCAGATGTACAATGCTGCTTGTTTGCAGTACTGGCTTGCTTTCTAGATGCTTCCCAAGCTACTCATGTGTCCACGTGCATTTGTCCTCTGACATACACATTGTTACTTCCCCGTCTTGAGTTCTCCCACTACTAGATGGAATGTTTTGTGTATGTATATACATGTGCATTTATATTTAAAAACATAAATGCATGATGACCAAGCCTTTCGGTATCACCGTTTTGTCTTAGCTCAATAACAGCAATAATAGCTGGGGTCCCTGTAACCACACTAGTAGTCATTACTCAAATAAACACGGTAATCAAGATTTCTTACCATTTCTGAGAGAGGGAATGTCAAATTTGTTCTTGGTTCACAGCTGTTTAACCAGATATTGACTAACAAGTATGTGCTCTAGAAGTATGAGGTCTGACTTTCTATATCTTGTGGTCGTAGCCTATGACGTAAATTTTTTGTTTAAGCTTTTTGTATTTTACCTCTGAATGAGAAAGCAATGCCACAAATGAAAGCTTACAAAAGCAAGTAATGAAGAAATCTTCTGGAATTAGCTTAGCATAACCCTACTCTTACCATTAAACCAGAAAACAAAATCAACTGTATAGAATGCTGTCCTGGGTTCAGCAGTAGCAGTCATTTTTCTCCTTCTTAGTAGCTGGTGCAGTGCTGTGTTTTTGATTTTGG
>WYDI02008286.1:0-42061 GCA_009867235.2 Psittacus erithacus | reverse complement strand
CTGCCCAGGGCAAGGGGTTGGAACTGGATGAGCTTTAAGGTCCCTTCCAACCCAAACCATTCTGTGATTCTATGAAAATAGGCTGTTTTGGGAACATCTTAGAGGGATTTTGTGGCTCTTTGTGAGCTCCAGATGTGAAGATGAACACAACAACATTAGCATTAATGCTCACCAATTGCATGAATATGTTATTCATCTTCCCATCTTCCCTGCCGTGGACCATCTCCCCTTCCAGGACCATGGCATTATAGAATGCAACCCCATGAAGACCCCCACCTTATGGCAGGGTCACTGCAAGATGCTCAGTGCTAAAGCAGCCCATCCTGGTGATTAATACCTCATTAAGACAAATAACTCAAACAAGCCATCTAGAAAGGAGCAGCTTCACAGCTGAGATTGCCATGACCTTCCTGGGGTTATATCGGGTCATTGCACCTTCTCCTGTGTCAGACAAACTCCTTGAAAGAAAGGTGCTGGGGTTTTAAGTCTTTCTGCAAAGCTATGGGAGACCTCTGCAGGAGGAGCAGGGGGTGGTTGGAGAGGCTGTTCGCAAGAGAGATTGGTGCTGGCCTGGCTGACACAGCACGGTGCAGTGAGTGAGGTCCCTGTTTCCACACACAGGCAGGGAAAAAGGGCTAGGGTGGAGGGATCTTCTAATTTCTGTGACCTTCCTAAAACTCATTTTCGTGTCTTTATGAATAATTTGTCAATTCGACATTTGAAGACCTCTCTGGGACAGGGTCATGCAACACATCGGGCTCCAGCCCTCACTGCATCCCAGCTCCATCCTCTGTGCATCTTGGCTCCATTCCCTGTAGCCTGTGGGCCCCAGTGCTGCAGAGGGCTGTGCTGACAGACTGTGAATACTGGGGAGGGCATCCCTGGCACTTGAGCAAGAGGTGGATTTTGGTGGCAGCCTGCATAGAGCCAGCTGTTCCATGGTTGATCAGTGCTGCGCTGCTTCAGGTCTGGGAATGCCTGAAGGAGCAGTTTGGAAGCAGCAGATGCGTGATTGTGGGAGGATGCAGGATCTGAGCTCAGATGCAGCACCAGCCACATCTTCAGGATGGGGGGCTCTGTTACAGCTGAGGTAGAGGAGACAATGAGCATGTCTTTTTCCCTTTCCCAGATGCTGGGTCCATGGTCTCTGTTAGTCCCTTAGTGCATAGTGGGGCTGTACTGACTCCCCTTCAACCCAGAGAGACTCTGCAGACAGACACCTCAGACCTGCCCGGGTGTCCCTGGGAGTCCTCTGAGATGCCTCCATCCTGGGATTCCTGCTCCTGGGGGCAGGACAATCACCAACCAGCTCCATTTCTCTGGTTATTGCAGGTCCTTGATCACCTTGGGGACCACCTGAAGAGATCCCAATATTTCCGATTCCTGTGGTTCCCTCACAGTGAGAATGTCAGCATCATCTACCAGGACCCTACCAGCAAGGCAGGTCCCTCTGGGCTCCACGCATGAAGGGAGAAGGGCCTGTGCACAGAGCTGGGGTGGGCTTGCTGGGGTGGCTGATGAGAGAAACGGTAATCTGGGGCTTGGATGGACTCTGCCTGTGTTCCACAGTAAGGAGGGTCCCAGGACACAGATGCAGCTGAGGGTATCCAAGCTCTTAGCGTCCTCACGAAGAAGCCTGGTCTCTTTCTGAGGCCGGATGTGTCCCTGATTCATCACAGGATGTTTGAGCAGTCCTTCTCCAAACCCCCACTCCCAGCTTGGTCCTGATCCAAGCCTGTGCTCCCACCTTCATGCCTGCTGGCAAGAAAGCTGCAAACCCTGCTGGTCCCTAACAGCCATCATCTTCATCTGCTTGGTTTTGCAGCCCCCCTTGTCCTCTGCCAGCTGGCTGTGGGATTATGCTGTTGGTTATTATCTGCTGGAGTTCTTGCTCTGGATCAGGTAGGAGCATGCCCTGGGCAGCAGCTGGGGTTGGTCAGGTTTGTCCAGGGCTGGCCTCATCCACATCTCTCCTCTGCATCTATGCATTGAAATCTGTGCTGCTTTGCTGGGAGTCCCAGGGAAGATGGCAAGGGAGAGCTGTGACCCACAGCACATCCCTGGGGAAGGAGCAGATGCTCGCTCTCCTCCAGCAAGCTCCTGTGCAGGAGCGACGGGTTTGGGCTGGGATTAATGTCTGAGGCTGCACTGCCCTCTCGTGTGCGCAGAGACAGAGCACCGGACAGATGGCACCAGATTATTTTCAGTGGTACCCGGCAACAGGACAAGGAGCAATGGCAGTGAACTAAAACAAGAAGTTTCACCTCAGCATGAGGAAGAACTTCTTCACATTGAGGGTCCAGAGCACTGAACAGGCTGCCCAGGGGGGTTGTGGAGACTTCCTGTCTGGAATGAACCTGCTTTAAGTGGCTCTGCCTTGGTAGGGGGGTTGCAGTAGGTGATCTGCAGAGGTCCCTTCCGGCCCCACCAATCTGTGATTCTGTGATCTCTGCTGTCAGATCTCACCTCCGTCCCTCTCCCTTGCAGCACCTTTGTGCCCAGCTTGGTGTGCTGGATCAACCGCTTCTTCTTCTGGCTCCTCTTCAGTTCCCGGGTGGAGAATATTGCCATCAGCTACAAGATCTTCAACTACGAGTGTCGCTTCAAGCAGCACGTTCAAGACTGGGCCATCCCCATGTAAATGGCTCTGCAAACCCTTCCTCTCCATCCCCAGCCAGATTCAGTAACTGAATCACATTCCATTTCCTGCCTGTGCTCTGCCCCAGCCCAGGCTGCTCGGAGCAGGAGCAAAGCCATGGAGAAAGGGACCTGGCTAGGAGACACCGTTCCTACCTGCATGCTTAGCATGGGAACCCTTCTGCATCCCTGTTCTTGGCTACTAAATCCATGACACACCATATCTGGGGGCTTTGAGCCCAAAGCAAGGGGAGGGATGTGATGGGACATGCCGTGGTTTGTCCAGGGCTGGCCTCATCCACATCTATTCTGTGCATCCCTACATTCCCTGAATTAGCATGGAGCCAGGGATGGAGCTGTAGGGATGGGGGCTCAAACCCAAAGAGAGCTTGCTGTGCCTATGGTGCCATTAACTGGGGCTGGGGTCTTCTCCTGGGCAGTGAGAAGACGAAGGAGGCTCTGCTGGAGCTGAAGGCTGCCTTGGAGAACAACCCCAAGATGGTGGCTCACTACCCCGTGGAGGTGCGCTTCGTCCGGGGGGATGACATCTGGCTGAGTCCCTGCTTCCAGCGAGACAGCTGCTACATGAACATCATCATGTATAGGTGAGCCACGTCCCCATTCCATCCCCTCTCCTCTTCTTCTTCCTCCCTGGGTCAGTTTGCTGGTACAGCAGTCACTGTGCCTGAAGTCCCAGCAGCAGCACGTTCACAGCTCCAACACACTGACACCAGCTCTTGGCTGGCACTGGAGAGCTGGATTGAATGAGCTTTTTCCCACTCACCCCACTCAGTTTGCGGGCACCAAGCCACAGGGGATGGTGTGGCGCTGGAGAACCCTAGAGCCACCCACCCCTGTTTCTTGAGCGTCTTGTCCTAGGTGAGGATCCACCAGCCAAATGCTGGTGGCAAGCTGCTTCTCAGAGGGTTTTTATCACCCAGTGCTGGTCAAAGATCCCATGGTGGGTGCCTGGGGTTGTCCTTCTGCCCTGGGGTTGGGCAAATCCCCCTAGAGCCCTGCTAATGCCTTCCCTACCTGATTCTGCTCCAGGCCCTATGGGAAGAATGTCCCCCGCCTCAACTACTGGCTGACCTATGAGGGCATCATGAAGAAGTATGGTGGGAGACCACACTGGGCAAAGGTACCAATGGCCATGCTTCTCTGGAAGGACAGGGTCTGCAGAGGGGGGTCCCTACCCCTTTTCTGCCATGGCTTCTCATGGTGGGAGGTTTGCAATTAAGTGAGGGTCAGAGAAGGTCCCCAGCATCAGACTGGTTCCAAGGGGAGGTGGGTGCCTTGAGGAGATGGCATTCCTAATGCTGCTACCTACCCTGGGCATGTGGATAAGGGGATAGAGGTCCCACCACTTCTGCAGAGGCTTCTCACAGCATGTGGTGGGGTGGTCCAGAGCCAGTGGTGTGCAGCCCCCTCAGACACTGTCCCTCCTGCAGGCCCACAGCTGCACCCGGAAGGACTTTGAGAAGATGTACCCAGCCTTTTCCAAATTCTGCTCTGTCCGGGAGAAGCTGGATCCCACGGGCATCTTCCTGAATGCCTACCTGGAAAAGGTGTTTTACTGATGGCGGGCAACGAGGGGGATGGAGAACAAAACAACCGTCACCCCCAGTTCCTGGGACACGCCATAGCTCATGGTCCTCTGTGGTCCCAAGTCCCCGTCTCTGCCCTTATCTGCATGACAGCAGGCAGCAAGGGCTGGCCCCATGGGCAGTTGTGTGCTCTGATCGTGATGCTGACATGGCTTTGAGGTGCCCAGAAGTCTTCTGGAAACCAGCAGCTTGGGGGACCATGTCCCTGTCCCCCATGACCTGTACAGCCCCGAGTGCCTCCTGTCCAAGACATCTCAATAAAGGCCTTTCTTTGTGCAGATCTTACCTGAACCTCTGCTTTCTGCCTGGGCATGTGTTCTATGGAGGTGCCCAGCTCTTGGGACAGGGGATAGGATTTGGTGTCCCTGTGCAGCTCCACTACAGGCGTCAGATCTGAACACAGAGACCAGAGCCCATTGCAGAGCCTGGAGCTGGAGCCATCAGTGTCCTTGAGCTCAGGCCATCTCCCCTCACTGAGGCATGCAGGCAGGTTAGGCAGGCTTTGGGAGGTAGAGGCAGCCTGACAGGTCCACCCTAGCCTGTCTGCGTTGGTATATGAGAAGCCATGCATGGGCAATGGGTTGTGGCCTCTCCCAGGTGGGGCTGCAGCTGTACCACGCTGGCAAAACCTGAAGGAGATGCTCCTGTCCGTCATCTCCTAAAATATGTCCCTGCTACATTGATCCAATGCCTCATTTGCATACCCAAGGGATGGGGAAGGGGACACGGGTTTCTCAAGAGTGGGGCAGGATTCATAGAATCCTAGAATCCAGGTTGGAACGGATCTCAAGGGTCATCTGATCCAACCTTTCCAGGCAAAGCATGACCTAGAATAGATGGCCCAGCGCCCTGTCCAGCTGAATCTTTACCAGTGTTGGAGAGTCATCACTTCCCTCGGTAGATTAGTCCAGTGTCTGGTTGTTCTCAATGTGAAAAGTTGTCCTCTTATGTCCAGTCAGAACCTCCCCAGCAGTAACTTGTGCCCATCACCTCTTTTCCATGTCTTTTCCATGTGACTTCTTGTAAAAAGGGAGTTTCCATCTTCTTTGTAGACCTCCTTTAAATACAGGAACGTGGGGATAAGTTCTCCCCTGAGCCTTCTCTTCTCCAGGCTGAACAAGCCCACCTCTCTCAGCCTTTCCTCACACGGCTGCCCAGTGCTTGGATCATCTTTGTGGCCCTTCTCTGGACCCTCTCCAGCCCATCCACATCTCTTTTGTACAGCAAGGACCTGTAAAGCTGTCTGTCTCCTCACATATCCTAATAAATAAGCCCATGAATTCGTTACTGCTTTCTTTTCCCATCAGTAGGTGGCATACTTGGAAAATGAATAAGTTAAAGCTTGGAATCCAGAAGTCCCTCATGTTTGCTTTAGGAAGGCTCCTTCATGACTTGATTAGTTAATTCTGAAAATGGGCTGCTGGGCCAGTAAGCTGAGCCTAAGCCACAGAGAGTGCTGGAGATGGGTCACCTCCAACACAGCACTGTAAAGCACTGCAAAGCACTGCATTTCCCTTCCAGGCCACACCACTGGCCATCCTCCCCATGGGCATCTTGGGTCTGGAGCTCGCTGTGACAGTTACCACTCTACCAACATATGCTGCCAGGCAAAGTGGAGTACAAGCCTACAAGAGGACTCAAACCACCCTTAGCGAGGCTATAAACAGAGAGTTGGAGAGAGGAATGCTTGAAAAAGCTCAGGAAAGCATAAGACACTTCCAGGGCCTAAAGGTTAAGTTCCCGTTCCTTGGGACCTCTCTATAGCCACAGGCAGTGTTTAGGGATAGACAACAGCATCCCAAAAACTGGATGTAGTGAACATGTAGTAACATGAAGGTATCTTCTTGCAAGACGTTGGCATCAGGAGCCTCTCGTGTACACTGAGAGCAACTTCATCATACAAAGATGCTTGGAATGCTGCGGGGACGGTCTCAGATGATTCAGTTTCATTATTCATGGTCATGGCTCACTTTCTTTACTCTGTGGGTTCATAGACAATCGCCTCTGGTGATTTTTTTCTCCCTATAAAAGCATTTCTGAGGTATTTTGTATGCATTTTATGATACTGCATAAGAGACCTGTGCAGATGAAGTTGCAAAGCCATGATCCATTATACTGGAGAAGTCATAGCAGCCCAGTGAAGTTCCCACTGACTGAAAAAGGGGAAACATAGCCCCCATTTTTTGAAAGGGGAAAAGAGAAGACCTGGGGAATTAGAGGCCAGTCAGCCTCACCTTGGTGCCTGGCAAGATCATGGGGCAAATCCGTCTGGAAACTACGCTAAGGCACATGGACAGTAATGGGATGATTTGTGACAGCCAACATGGCTTCACTAAGGGCAAATCATGCCTGATTGATAGATTTTGTGGCCTTCTATGACGGAGTGACAGCATTGGTGGATACAAGAAGAGAGACTGCGATCATCTACCTGGACTTGTGCAACGCATTTCACATCCTTGTCTCTAAACTGGTGAGGCATGGATTTGGGGGTGGACCATCTCCTGGCTGGTTCACATCAAGGAGCAAGCCTTCTACTGGCTTTTCATCCCCAAATCTTGCATATATTTACCATTCCCTAGACTTTTATAGGGTATACATCATGTCCCCTGCTCTCGGACATATGATATTATAGGGTATGAATCATGATCCAGCACCTTGGGGCAACTGCACTGGAGGTTTTCTCAGTTAATGAAGCTGTCCCATGCCAGGACCAGCCACTGAAGGGGTGAGCAGTGAGCACGTTAATCCAGTCCCTGAGTGATTACACAAGTGACATCAGTGGGAAAATGCCTTAATTATTTTCTTTCCCCCCTCAATCAGTTCTTGAAAGAAGAGAGGCCTTTGAGATCTCATCACCGCTCCTCTGAGCACAGCCTGGTTGTGGAACACCAGGCTCAACCTGGGGCTGATGAGGACTTTGGGACAGGGGGATTGAAACTGCAGAGACTCAAGGTGAGAGAGCATCATGAGCTTTGCTTCTGCAAGCATGGGAGGGGACCTTCCCCAGGCTTCTGCTGTCCTCCTCCCTGTCCTCCTCACCAGCTAATGCCAAGTAATTCTGCCTTCACTCACTTGCAGATTTCTGAAGGATAAAGTTTTCCAGTTTTAGCTATATGCCAGGGCCTGGGAAGTCATAGCATCTTTAAATTGCATTTCCTAGCAGAGGAATTGGCTTTTTAGAGTTTCTCCATTTTGCCTGCAGACAAAACACGCTATCACAGCAGGAGGAGTGAGGATGAGATGCCCACATAGAGGTTTATTCACCCAAATATACCACTGATTTTAGGGAGCTGCCCTTATAGTAGCATGTCCACCACGCCAGCCCTGCTCTGCTCTTCCCTTAAATGTCCAATAAAAACCACAGCCAGGAGGAATTCGCCTGGCTAAGAGGACTTTGGGGCTGATACAAGGTTTGCTATAGTCTTCCCCCCTTAGGCAAAGGCTGCCCTCAGGGATTTTGGAGACCTGAAGTCAGGTCTGCATCAGTCAGAGTAGATGAACCTGGCTAGGAAAAGACTTTCAAAGTAGAGGGATTTGACACCCATGCATTTTGGGTGTGAAGAGCTGTGCTGGCCACTCCCAGCTCCTGGGATGCCTCTTGCTGCTCCAGTGAGAATGGGAAGCAGTTCAGGCAACTGCCTGCCCTGAAGAAGACATCTACCTCCAGGAAACATGAAGGTAATGAGCTCAAATGTCCAAACCTGGGTGATTTGACTTTCATCCCTATACACATCTAATTCAGGCTTTGGAGATCGATTTCCCCCAGCATTAGTGACGAGAGTTTAGGTTATTTACTATGAGGCTTTGTCACCCCATTCGCACCTGGTGAGGCTGTGATAGTGAGCATGTCCTTTCATTGTGAAAAAGTGCAGAAGGTGAAAATACAGCTGAAATGCACCAAAAGTGACAGAAAATACTGAGCTGGAACAAGAGGCCTTAAAAACCGTGCATAAAAGAAGCCTTGAGTGCACATAAGCACCAGGGCAGACCAGTAAGATGACTAAAACATGGCAAGATTTAGATAGGGATCACAGCCCTGCCTGTAGCAGAAGGCAGAGAGGCAAGAAGGCTGCAGCAGCATGCAGCCATGGCCATTTCTACGGAGAATCCTATACCCAGATCCTGATGGAGTGATCTTGGTGCTGAGGGTGTCTGAGCATCCCATCCTGGTCCCCCACCTGCAGCAACTCACTGTGATTGCTCCCTAAGAAAAGAGCCCTTTATGCCTGGGTATCTTTTCCACCTGCATTGAGTAGAAATAATGGGAATCTTTCAAATAATACAAATCTGACTCAAAGGGTTTGAGGCTTGTTTCTAGAGAGAAAAATAAAACTGGGAAATACCTACTTGGATAGCTCCAAAGGGATGTATAAAGCAGATTTGGCTCTCTGACAGCTTCCAGTGGTAAGGAAAATTAGCTTTCCTTCTTGGCATCCCATGGAAATATCAGAGGAGGGATTATAGCTTGCAGCAAAGTAGAGGGAAGTCTCACAGGGTCTACTGGGAGAAAGGCCAGGAGTGAGTGGAGAGCTCTGTGCCATCTCCTGCAGAGCTCCCTGGGAGCTTCTCCCACTTTGGAATGGTCTGGCCAGGATATGGAGTGAAGAAAAGAGGGTAGGGCAAGGATGTTAGAAAGCAGAGCCCATGCTACAGAAATAGCTCTTTTGGGAGGTGTTGGCAGTGGAATTACTAAATCTAGCAAGGAGAAACTCACCCAATATTTGTATCTGATACAGTGGTCTGCACTCAGTCTGGATATAAGGAAGGAATTGTTTACACTGAGAGTAGTGAGGCCCTGGCCCAGGTTGCCCTGAGAAGCTGTGGCTGCCCCATCCCTGGCAGTGTTCAAGGCCAGGTTGGACGGGGCTTGGAGCAATCTGGTCTAGTGGAAGGTGCCCCTGCCTGCACCCCTCCTCCAAGTGTGCCTCTACTTCATCTGCATCAGGCTCTTTGGCACCTTAGTGCATTTTGCCCCACAGAGCTCTGGTGGGACCCTCTTGCAGGATCAGCCCCTCCAGCAGAGTGGGCTGGACAAGCATACGAACAAGCCCAGCTCTCTCAGCCTGTCTTCATAACAGAGGTGCTCCAGCCCTCAGAGCATCTTTGTAGCCTCTCTGCCCTTGCTCAAACAGCTCCACTTCCTTCTTATGTTGGGGCCCCAGAGCTGAACACAGGACTGCTGGTGAGATCTCACCAGAGCAGAGGAGAAGGGAAGAATCCTACCCCTCGACCTGCTGGTCATGCTGCTGGTGATGCAGCCCAGGATGCAATTGATTCATACCTAAAACAGGCGATCGGAGACCTGCCCAGGCTGCTCCATGGTTACGTGCTGGAAGGACTAGCCCAGTCTTGGGAAAGTCATGCCATGTTCCAGAACCTGATGTCCTCCCACCCAGCAGCAAGTTCTTCAGGACTTGTTCTTCAGCAGGACTCCAGGAAAGAGAGCAGGAGTATTGCAATCCTGGGACGAGGTCGGAGAGCCTTGGGCTGTTCCTCATGGAAATGGTGCTCAGCTGTAGGCAAATATGAGAGTGGAGGCAACTCTGCCTTTCCTCTGTAATCTCTGCTGTGCCTGGGTTTTGCCTGGGATGGATGCTTGGCTTTCTTGCTAAGGCACTGGGGGCCTTGGGTATGATGTGGGAGACTCATCATGCGAGCTGAGCTGGGGTGGTTTGGGTTTCTCCTACGGACAGTGCAGGAAGGGGCTCTGCAGGAGGCGGTTTTAGCGCCACCTCATTTAGGACAGGAGACATTACCGTGCAGAGGTCTTGATTTTAAGCTCAAGCAGGCTGCTAGCGGCCAAAGGGGGCTGAAGAGAGAGCAAAGCAGAGGGCTTCTATCTGTCCATTTCATACACTGGGACAAGCAAGAATGACCTGGGAATCCAGGAACAACGGGATGTATGAAAGCACAGAAGAATATAGGGATTTGGTTTGCTTTGTTTTGTTTTCCTGGGCAATTACATAAAAATTGCCACCGGGAATTCTGGAATTCTTTAAGCCTTCACTCATTTTTTAGTAGAAGCGAAGCAACAAGAGCTGGTTCTCTTGCTGAATCCCAATAAACACAAAGCAGCAAAATCTCATAAGCCATGCTTTTGGCTTGGCAGGACAAGATGATCCAACTCTCATCCTCAATAAAACAACTCTAAAGAACTTCCTGTATCCCAGTACATCTTGTCTTTATTCCCTCAGTGATACACATGTCTGGTGAAACATTTTCTGATGTCTAACCTTGCCTGGTTCCTTCTCAAATATCCCGACAAAACTAATGTTGGAAACTCAGCTGCAGGCAACTGTCGGGGAATCACTCAGATCCTTCTTCTTCCTCCCCAGAACAACGAAGGCTTTTTCCAGTCACTAAACAAACTAAAGCTATCTCACCATTACTCTTTCACCATGGCAAAGCTTGACTTACTTCTCTCTGCAACTTGCTCATCCCTCCCCCAGTTACTTCTAATATTCTTACAGCCAGCAGCCCCAGCCTTCATGTACCTGGACAGCCAGGAAGGACATAGTGCATTAAAAGAGCAATATATAAATTACAGTGGCATTTGCAACTCCATCATTTTCTGCTCTGTGCTTTACATGGGTTCAGGCAGAGTAAGAATGAAAATTACTATCTTCCTATCTCCATTTCCCTAAAGAAAAATGAATTCTTCTGGTGTCTTCTGATAAAAGAAACTTGTCTTGATTGGCAACAATGATAGATGGTCAAAGGATCAGCAAAGAAGATGCTCTGAGGGCTGGAGCACCTCTGCCATGGAGACAGGCTGAGAGAGCTGGGCTTGTGCAGCCTGGAGAAGAGAAGGCTCCAGGGAGATCTTAGAGCAGTTTCCAGTGCCTAAAGAGGTCAACAAGAAACCTGGAGAGGGGCTTTTGACAAGGGCTGGTGGGAACAGGACAAAGGGGAATGGCTTTAACCTGACAGAGGGGAGATTGAGATGGGATCTGAGGAAGTTCTTCCCTGTGGGGAGAGTCACTGTGGTTGGCTCTCCCCAGCTCAAGGAACAAGAGCAAGTGTGCTTCACTAAATTCTGTATCTTGCTGTGTACCTTCCCTCTGATGGGAGATGGGGGATGCTGGGTAGAAGGTCTCAACCCTGGCAAGCTGGTGTCTGGTGTCCAGTAGCATAAAGTGGGATTTTCCATGGGAAAACCAAGCTCTCCACCATTAAGGATGCCCATGAATATCCACTAGATTATAGCACATACTGGGAGGTCCTGGAGCTTAATGTCTCTGTCATCTGATGTCTGACACTTTCACCCTCTGCAATAGCAGAATACCACAAAGATGATGGAGAAGGACTTTTCCAACATGCTGAGCCTCACCTTTTGTCTGTGGGACCAACCGGCTGGGATGCTGCCAGGTATGGTCCAACTTCTCCTCTCTGGGACAAAAGTGGTGTGTGGGAGAGGGCCTGGGGACATATATATGGAGTGCTGTGTGCCTTTTCCCACCATATATTCCTAAATAAACAGCCAGGGTCCATGACGGCTGAGCATACGGCACTGTTCATTCATTTATACTGATTATGTTATCATTTTCTTTCCCACACGACAAATCCCAAAGCAACTCAGTCTGTCTCAGTTTCCTCTTCTCCTTGCAGTTTTCCAGACAGAAATCCAGAGATCCAGGCTTTGCTGAAATAGCTGTGACAGCTGCACCTGTGGTGAGCCAGGCAGGAGCCAGCAGTGACCCCACTGTCCCAGTCTGCCCAATGCTTGCTCCAGTGAGAGTTACTCTGATGCGCACCCACCCAAGGGGGTGGTGCCACTGGAGCAAGGCATGCCTCAGTTTTCACCTCACTGTGGGTGCAATGGGAGACAAACACCCCTCCCTAAGCTTGCCATGGGCTGAGCTGATGGGCAATGAGGCAGTGAAGGGAGAGCGAAAGGCTGGAGACCCACTGGAGCAGGTTTGTGGACCACCCCACATTCCCAACTCCTGCCCCACAGGCAGGACTTACAGGGGGGATCTTTCCCCCACGCCAAGCTGAGTACACCCCGGGGAGGCTCCAGCCCCTGGTTACCGCTGGAATGCTCTGGCTCCGGTTCCCTGTGGGATGTTTCAACACCAGTTCCCTTGTGGGATACTCCTGCCCCGGGCTCTCCTGCGGGATGCTCCGGCTTCGGTTCCCCGCGGGATGCTCCGGTTCCTTGTGGGACCATTCAACCCTGGTTCCCTGTGGGATGATCCGCTCCCAGTTCCCGGAAGGATGCTCCGGCCCCCGCTCCCAGTGCCCCTGTCCGGCTCCCCGCCGCCGGGGCAGCCAGAGGCCGGCAAATGGGCGGCCCCGGAGGCTGGGGAGGGCTGGGGGGGGCGGGGGGCGTGGGGAGCCCTTCCCCTCTCCCGTTCCCCGCCTACAAAACCCTCCCGTCCTCGCGGTCCTCGCTCACAGCTTCCCGGCTCCGCAGCCGCCCCACCGGGTCCGCGCATCACTCACCCCCGGGGATCCCCCCCACCCATGGGTGGCTGGCGGGGAGCGGCGGCCCCTTCGCGCCCGTGGGGAGCTGGCGGTGAGGTCGGGGGCTCCCCTTGCTGTCCTCGCCACCCTGCCCCAACCACCATGGCTCAGCCCGGGGACTGAGCGAGGTGGAGAGGGAAGGGGCCACAGGAAACTCGCTCCCGAGTGGGTCCGCCAGGCAGGTGAGTGATGCTGCGGTGGGAAGAAAGGGGAGAGGGGATAAAGAAAGATCTAGATCCATTCCCCGGGTTACACGGGTGATGTGTCCCCCGTTGGAGTGGTATCAGGGGTTGGGGATGCTGCTGCCCAGCCTGCTCCCACCATGGATTTAGCTGGGAGGGAGGGATGGTGGTGGCAAGAGCACAGCATCCATGGACTGACAGCGAGGGGTGGCTGGAGCTGGGGGAGTTGCAGGGGATGAGTTTGGGAGCGCTCAGCATGTCCCACTTTGAGGGTGATTTTAACTCCTTCCACACCAGGGAGCTGCTGGGGCCTGGGGGCTGATTTCCCCCCAGAGTGCTGTGCTGAGACATCGGTGGCAGCAGGGGCACAACCTCCCCAGGTCCCTGGGACCAGCCCAATTCAAACAGTGACGCAGTGCCAGCCAGATTGGGTCTATGGGGACAGCAGGCTCAGAACACAGGCAGGGTGCTGCGGTATCTACAGGTGCTGAGGGTGCAGGGCTATCCCAAGCCCTAGGGGTGAAAGAGGTCCTGAGAGGCCTTCATGCAGACACTGAGACCTTGTCTCCCCATTCCTAGGGAGGGACAGATACCCAGCACATGCCTGGAGGAGACACTGAGACTAGGCATCCATGAGGGCTATGTTTGAGCGTGGTTGGGTGGCAGGAGCTCCTCCTTGGAGCCATGCAGGATTACCCAGGATCAGGCCCCTGCCATGTCAGGGTGCCACCCAGCACCATCTCGTATGCCTGTTCTTTTCCACCACAGCAGGAAGATGGAGAACAAGGCCATGTACCTTCACACCTTCAGTGAGAGGGAGAATGGCTCCATCTTTGAGGAGCCCTTCGAGGGAAGGAACCTCTCCAAACTGAACCTCTGTGAGGATGGTGAGTAGTGTTCACACAGAGCTTGGTCTGGGATGGGGGCTTTGAATCTGGTGGCAGAAACCTGGAGAGCTTCAGGTGGGGACATGGGAGCTTGGATTGCTCAAGAAGAAGCTCAGCAGTTTGGCTTCACACAGGCAAAGGTGTCAGGCCTGAGTTAGGTGCTCCGTATGAGCAGAAGAACAATGTCTTGGTGGAAACAACACCATGAGGAATGTGTGGGTCCCAAACAGAGCAGGAAATGTCTCCCCAGGGCACCATGGGCCTCTCAAGGCGTGCAGGATGTCATTTGGTTCTGACCCTGACCGGGGTTGTGCTTCATGGAGCTTGCTAAAGGTTGATTTTTGTGGGGTTTTTGGTGGTTTTTGTGTCCCCCAAGCTGTGGCACTCTGGCATGAGGTCTTGTCCAGAGATGCCCTGCACTGAGGCCAGTAGCACCAGGGCTGTGCAGCAGGACCTGCTTGTATCTCCTGCACATCTCAGCTGGCCTCTATCTCCACTGAGGATCTGCTGAGCTCTTTTCCTTCAATCTCACCCCATGAAACACTGCTCATTTTTCACTGGATCCAGTAAAAAAAGTCTTGAGTGGTCCCCAGGCAAAGAGCCCTGATGAACTTTTCCCAGCCTCTGGGGAGTTTCACCAGGGAGGTTTCCTGGCCAGGGTGCCAGAGCTGGGGGCACAGCAAAGTCACGAGGTCCTCTTTGCTAGCAGCTTTGCTTGGAGAGGCTCACCAAGGTTGAGGGGCTGTGGTGCTGGCATGATGGGGAGTGGAGGGCTCCAGTGCAGTGCACCAGGGGTTTCCCTATCCTATCTCCACCTGGATGTAAAGGAGCTTTGTACAGGAGTTAGTAGGGCTCATTGGAAGAGCTTTAAATTTGAAGGGGGAAAGGGATAAAACCTTGTGTTGGAGAGACGATGTGCTGGAGAGACAATGTGCTAGAGAGCCTTCGGTCTGCTCTTTCAGTGGAGGTAGGAGATGGAGATCTATGCAGCAGCAAAGACGCAAGGGTTATGGATGTGCTGGAAAGCGCAGAAGAGCCTGAGAACAATCACATAGGAATTAGCACTTCTTCCCTAGAAAAGGTGGTGGGATTTGGTTGACAGCCAGCTACATTTGAGCCAGCTTGTGCCCAGGTGGCCAAGAAAGCCAACAGCACCTTGGCTTCTATCAGCAATAGTGTGGCAGCAGGGCCAGGGCAGTGATCTTCCCCCTGTACTCAGCACTGGTGAGGCCGCCCCTGAAATCCTGTGTTCAGTTCTGGGCCTCTCACTACAAGAGAGACATTGAGGTGCTGGAGCGGGTCCAGAGAAGGGCAATGGAGCTGGTGAAGGGCCTGGAACACAAGTGTGATGGGGAATGGCTGAGGGACCTGGGGGTGTTCAGTCTGGAGGAGAGAAGGCTCGGGGGGACCTTATCGCTCTCTACAACTGCCTGAAAGGAGGTTATAGTGAGGTGGAGTTGGTCTCTTCTCCCAAGTCACAAGTGACAAGACAAGAGGAAACCGCTTCAAGTTGCACCAGGGGAGGTTAACATTGGATATGAAGAGAAATTTCTCCCCTGAAAGGGCTGTCAAGCCCTGGAACAGGCTGCCCAAGGCTGTGGTGGAGTCACCATCCCTGGAGATATTTAAAAGACGTGCAGATGTGGTGCTTGGGGACATAGTTTAGTGGTGGGACTGGCAGTGCTGGGTGGACTTGATGATCTTAAAGGTCTTTTCCAAGCTAAATGATTCTCAGAGACCTGTGGGGCCGCTGGACAAATTGGTCTGGTTCTGAGCAGGCTTCCCAGCACTGCTGTCCCCAGCACAAGCGTGGGATTCAGAGTGATGGGGACTCGTCCTCCCAGTTCTGGGCAAGTGAGGCAAACCCATCTTCAGACAAAGTGCTTCCGAATGTTTGCATGATGCAGGTGGCTCGTGGTAGTTATTGCAAGAGGAGATGTGGCATTGCTGTGTGTTCACCTGCCCTCCAGCTCTTGCAGTGGGCACAGCTTTTTAGTCCAGAGGGTGGATTTCCCACCAGGTGAAAACCTGAGTCTAGATGCCAATCCTCAAACTTGATGGCACCCTGCAAGAGTCCTCCTGCCCTCAACTCCTGCCCCTGCTCACCTTCCTGCAGCAGAAAGAGGAGCAGATCCTGCCCAAGGGCTCTGTCCTCATCCTCTGCCACACTACAAACATAGCAGGGGAGTGGTGGAGCCTGGAGGGAGAGATGCTGGAAGAGAGATAGGAAGGAGGAGCTGGTGTTCTCCACAGCTGAGGCCACCATTCCCAGAAGGGACCTTGCCCTGGCATGAGGCAATGACAGGGAGGGTTCGAGGCATCTCCCTGGCTTTGGTGTTTCTGTGGCAGTTGTGCTTCTCCATAATGCACTCCAATGCAGAGCTGGGTCTCCAAGGAACCCAGGGAAGAGGTTGCTGGACTGAGGCTGTGTCCGGTCTGCAGCTGCACGGCAGGGACAAGGTCAACCCTGAGAGCATCACCATGAGATGGGATGATGAGAGCCCCTCCTGGACTCACGGAAAATGCTCATTATGGGGCTGCAGACCTGTGCAGCAGCGTGCTGCTTGCCGCAGAGTCATGGCATAGTTAGGGTTGGAAAGGACCTGAAGATCATCAAGTTCCAACCGCCCCTGCCATGGGCAGGGATTCTGTGACCCTCAGGACAGCATCTCTGGACCCCCCGCTCCCAGGGCTTGCAGCATGACAAGTCCTGGCTGGTTCCAGCCTTCCACCTCCTGCACCCGCAGTGTCTGGGCGGGCCACAGCTCCAACTCCCCGGGGCATGGGCAGGGGGAAGAAATATTTGCCTTTCCCCTTGGTTACTGGCTGGAGCCTGCCCATGGGCTCCTCGGAGCTGGGCTGTTGTGAAAACCCTGCTTACGCAGCTGCGGTCCCTCCTGCTCTTCCGAGAGCAGCAAAGAGGAGTGGGTGGTTCGGGGCTCAGGGCCAGCTCCTCCCGGAGTCTCCCAGGACCTGATATAAGTGTTAATGTCAGAAAAATATTGCAGCTTTCCTCATGCTGAAACCCTCGGCTCCATCTGTTTGGCAAACGGGAACTGCGCGCGGGTAATGCATTGCAGATGGAGGGGTCTCGGAGGAGAGGCACCGCCTTTCGCACCTGAGCTGCGGCTCCCCGTGCACCACACATCCCCAAGGGATCCCTGCTGGGTGTCTGCAGCCTGACCTCAGCGCTGCATCATTTTGGAGCCCCAAAACGGGGCTGAGTGATGCGATACACTCTGTGTAACCCCTTGCTGGCTGGAGGCTTCTGCAAAGCATCCTCCTACAACAGGATGGACACATGGACCATCTGCTGGGGAAGGGGAAGGGTGCAGTAGGGAAAGGACCCAGCCAGGTTAGGGCCATCCCCAACCTGTTGTACCTCCTCTGGCACCCTAAAAGCCAACTTGGTCCTGTAGAGAGCTGAGCTCCTGCCCCTTGGATGGGAGTGGGATGAGGTGAGGTCCCAAAACCCAACAGGGACAGTCTCAGCCAGAGGTGGGTATTGCTTATGGCCAACGATAAGTGTGGTCTCCTCCCCAGGAGGCTTGGCTTTGAGGCTGTGGTGCTTCAACTGTTATGCTGGATGCTTGCAGGCTCTGGGTCAGTGCCACATTGTGCCTCGGTGCTTAAAGGACAGGAAGCAACGGGATGTAGACACCCAAATGTCAAGAGGGTGGGAGTTTTGGACTCTTCCTCCACCTTTTGTTGGTGTCCCCTTTGGCAAGGGGGAAAAAAACCAGGCGGTGCTGTGTGACCTAGTATAAAGTTGCTGGTTCTCAGCTGCTCTCAGAAACCTTGCGTTTCTTCAAGGGTCCAGCACAGAAATGCAGATACCCAATGCCCTGCACCTCATCGCAGTGGGCAGGGACACCCAGAGAGCCAAGGTGTCAGGATGAAGCATTACTGCAGCCCTGAGGCTGGGGACAGTGAGATGCAGGGTCTGTATCCAGATCAGCCTCCAGCTATCATCTGAGACCACAACCCGGCCCAGATTTCAACACAAGCTCAAGCTTTGAATCTGTGTAAAGCCCAGAATCAGATGATATTTCTCAGCTGCTGGGTTGACAGCACAGGAGCCTTTTCTCGTCTTTTCTTATGTTTTCCTCACAGCTATTTTACTCATAAACCCCCACCTCCTTCACACAGAGCTCTTGCTACTCAGGTCACGTGGCAGAGTTGAAGAGGAGCTGGATTGCAGCTAGCGCAGGTCTGGGCAAGCTGGGTCTTGCAGGGTATCAGGGTCTGGGCATCTTACAATCACAGAATGGTTTGGGTTTAAGGGACCTTCAAAGCTCATCCACTTCCAGCCTCCCATGGGCAGGGACTTCTTCCATTAGATCAGGTTGCTCAAAGCCCATCCAACCTTGTGCTCCAGACCCTCCACCAGCTCCATTGCCCTTCTCTGGGCATACTCCAGCAACAAAATGTCTCTCTTGTAGCTGTTGACCAACACCTCCATGTCCTTTTTTCCCAAGCAGCTTTCAAGCCACTCTTCCCCAAGCATTGCACAGGGTTGTTATGGCCCAAATGCAGGACACAGCACACATCCTTGTTGAACCTCACACAACTGGCCTTAGCCCATTGACCCAGCCTGGTGTCCCCGGCTGCACTTCAGCCTTCACCTGTGAGCTTGGGCTTGTGCCAGCATCAGTGGTCCCGACTAGGGGAAATCCATGTGGATTAACACTGGGGCATGCAGAGCTGTGCCAGCACCCACAGGCCATTGCCAAAACTATGTGTGCAGTATTTTCTCCCCATGGGAGATGGATCCCAGCAGACCGGGTGCATGATGCTCTCCCTGTCCCCCAGGTCCTGGGCGGAGGATGAAGGCAGCAGGATGCTGTGGCCGGCTGGGCTCCTTGGCAGCGCTGAAATACGCTGTGGTGGGACTCTACCTCCTCGTCTTCCTCATCCTCGTTGGAGTCTTCATCCTTGCAGGTAAAGGCTGAGCCTGCATCCTATATGGAGCAGCAGTAGCCTAGGGTGATGCTTCTGGGTGCGGGAGCTCAGAGAACCGTGTCTTGTCATGGGCATGGGACCACACTTCTGCTGCCAATGCAGAGGCATTGGGGAGGGTTTTCCGTGCCATCCAGGGATGAAAATATGGGATCCAGCCAAAGCAGGGTAAGGAGGCAATGCCTGCCTTGTTTTACAGCCCCTGCTAAAAGCAGGCATGGCTTCCACAGCCTGCTTTCAGCTCCTTGGAGACAGCAACATGAGCCCATACCGGCTCCATGCTGCATGTCTGGAGTGGTTTTGATATAAGCTTTGAGGCTGGAGGGTCCAGGCACCATGAGCTGGTGATGGTGATGCTCAGGAAAGGCTCAGGAGCCCCATGTTTTGGGGCTCAAATCTCTCACATCAGTAGGTGCTGAGTTTGCCTCAAATGCCCATTTTGCTTGGGGTAAGGATAAGCCCCAGCTCTATTGGTGACAGAGACGCAGACAGGGTGCTATCCTTGCGCAGCACATCACACATGTGCCGGCAAGGCTCCTGCCTCCCCTTTCCAGCTTTTGGATGAGCACAGGGATGGGAGAGCTGCTCACAAATGCCTGTAATTGCTCCCAGCCCCAGCTCATCCCTGCACACACTCCCCATGTGGTCTGCATAGCCACAGGCTTGTTTTCCCCTTTGTCCTGCTGGAAACAGTTAGGGAAGATGCTTGGTTTAACCCCAGATCCCAGTACCCTCCTTGCATCCATACCACCCCCATGTGGGCTGGATGAGGGGGAGTTGGGGGGAAGCTACAATGGGCTTGGGTGGGAAATGCCAGCTCCTCACTTCCCACCCACCTCCTTCCCAGCTTTAATCACAGCATCCACACTGGGGAGGATATGGGGATTCCCCTTTCCAGCCCCAAATCACCACTAGCTGTTCTCTAGGGCTGGGCAGGGCTGAGAACTGCCTCCACACCATTCCTTAGGGATCATTTCTATGCCTTGCCTGCAGCAGGTGGCCGGGACATGATGGATCTCATGTTGAACTCCGGCCACTGTAATGCCAGCGCTGTGAAGGCTGCCTGTGTCTTGTGCAAAGGGTGGATTTATTTCTTTCCTGGGCTAGGGAAGGGACAGGGAAGGTTTTGCTGGAATTTTGAGGCTTTTCCCGCTTATTTCTTGCATTACATTGTTTTAATGTTGTTGTTGGCCTGTGGAACCCAGAGCGAGGGATGCCATGAATTGTGCAAAGAGGTTGGGACAGGCGCTCTTGTCCTGGGCTGAGCTACAGCTGCTCACCCGAGAGCAGCTCCAGCAATAACAATAACATTATGGCATCAGCTCGCAGCCAGGAGAGCTGGAGGGTCACGGGCATCTCCAAAGCTTCCTGGAACCCTGCGACTGGCAGGATTTCAGCTTTCTCACTGAAAACCCCACTAAGACCACCTTACCCTCTGGGCTGTTGAAGTCTTGGGAGAGGAAGTCAAAATGAAGAGAAAAATAGCCTCTTTCATTATTGCTTTCTGCATGTCTGGAGCTCTAAGCCAAGGCTCTGGTTTTGGATGGAGCTGACTCACATGGGCTGGAGCCAGCCGTGCTGCCCAGGGCAGTCTTATCACATCAAGGCAAACCAGAGGCACAGGCTGGTCTTGCGACAGGGTGAGGAGACCACATCCAACTGGGAGCCACATACAGACAACACTGATGATCCTCAGCTTCAGGTGTCTGTGGCTGGAACCTTGATGTTGGAGCTGATGGTCCTGGGAGGACTGGGACTGGGTCTTCATGGGCAGCTTTAATGGCAGAAAGCTTGTTTTTCCTATGGAAAATCACACTTTGTGCCACTGGAGACCAGACACCAGCTTGCCAGAGCTGAGACTTGCCCAGCTTCCCTCATCTCCCAGAGCAGACTTGCTCTCACCTGCTCCTTAGGCTGGGGTGAGCCAACCACAATGCTGTTAGAGGAACATCACTGTTTTGTAGAATCCCAGGCTGGTTTGGGTTGGAAAGGACCTTAAAGCTCATCCAGTTCCAACCCCCTGCCACGGGCAGGGACACCTTCCACGGGCAGGGACACCTTCCACTACATCAGGCTGCTCCAAGCCCCATCCAGCCTGATCTTGAACACTGCCAGGGCTGGGGCTGTCTGGGCAATGGCGATGGGGACACACTGCCCCTGGTCCATGCCCTCCACTGCCAGCATCCCAGGGCCAGAAACACAGAGTAGGGATGCTCCATCTGCCTTGCTCCACTGCTTCCCATCCTGCCCACACTTGCACACCCCACAGTGCTTCCCAGCATGGCTGGGGCATTGCAAGGGAACACCCTGCAGCGGCAACCTCCCAGCCCATGATGGTGATCCCAACATATGAAGCTGGTGGTTTTGGTGATGCAGATGCCCTAAGCATCACATTGAAGCTGGCTTGGGTAGGTATCCTGCAATGAGCTCTTTGGAAAAGGCCTAGAAAATGAGTAAAGTGCCAAAAGTACCGTGAACCACCTTGGAGCTGTGGAAACAGGATGTTTTAAGCAACAGAACCTGGGGTGGTTTCAACACAGGCTGCTTTTAATAGCCTCTCTCGCAAGCCTGGCGGCAGTTTTGTGGCTCTGGGAACACACTCTCCCTTTCTCTCTGTCCCAGACTCCCCCATCATCCACTAAAAAGGCACCTAGCCCAAAGCAAGACTCCACTCTCAGCTTTTTTTGCAAGGTCTGTGTTAAATCCAAGCCACCTGCATGCACAGACCTGCGCTTTGGTGTTTGAACCTGAATCCTTGGGAGGCCAAGGCTCATTAGGACACAGATAGTGAGCCAAGAGCCTTCATGCAGGTATCTGAACCAGACATACGAATGGGCATCTGACGTGCACCCTACCCCACACTTCTATTTGCATTGAGAGCGGCCACATTTCCACACGCAGAACTCCTGTCACCTGGCAGAAGCATCCAAGGAAATGAGCACCCTCCATTTCAAGAGCTGTAGCCCCATAATTCTTGTCTGAGGATGCCAGTGGAGATGGAAGCAACAGAGCCAGCCCCATGGCCAGCCATGGCGTGAGGTCCCCAGTCAGCTCCATCACAAACTCCTCCTGCTCCCCACAAGCTGGCTCCAAAACAGGTCTGTGCCTGCAGCCGGCATCTCCCTAGGGATACAGAACAAACCTGAGCAGCCAAAAATCTGCTGGCGCTGGGAGCCCCGTGGACCTGTGCCTGGGCTAAGAAGAGGCTCATGCTGGAGCCAAGTGCTGGCGGCTCCCCACCATCCCCCAGTCCCTATCCTGCCCATCCATACCCAAATCCTTCTGCAGTGTTTTTTCCAACCCAGAGCTTGGTTTCCACCCTTTCTGAAATACTGGAGGAGATGCTCTTGAGCAGGGCTGGGACCATAGGATGTTGGTCTCACGGTTTGGATGCCCAGACCTGCTCCTGTCATGTATCCAGTCACATGTTGAACCTCATGCTCAGCATCTGCCCAACTTCAAAGTGGAAATAAAACCTCCCGCCACATAGTGTTGCAGAAGTCAGATTGCAAAGGGTGGTGAAAACACTCGCATTCATTGTGCACACAGCCACTTTGCAGCATCACCTTGGCTGTATGTGAGCCTGAAAGGGGAAAAGAAAGATTTTGGGTACATGCAAGGGTGCGAGTGCCTGTACGTGCTCACTGTGCAGGGCTGCGCCCAGTGGCAGGGACAGTGTGCCATGCGGCAGGATGCATGCATATGCTTGTGTGTGCTTGTCCACTCTGCAAGGCTCCTCTGGACATGAAAAGTATTAGGAGGAGAGCGAGGGCATAGGTCACGTTTGTCATTAACCCCCAGCAAGGCGGCGGTCATGCAAAGATGCGTGTGTGAGTGCGAGCGTGCGTGCACGGCGCAGGGGGCACGTGCATGGGTTGCAGTGCAGAGAGGGAAGGTGCACGCCAGCACATTTGCGTCGTTCTGTGTTCATGTAAGCATGCATATATATAAGTATATATGTGATAACCTCAAGGCATTTCTCTCCTGGTGCTTTTCCAACCTTCCCGCAGCAAGCTGCTCCACAGGTTATCCCTATGTCCCCTCCTGTCTCTCTAGGGCTGTCCTTTGCCACCTTTGTTTGGTGTATTTTAGCACCTTTCACACCCGTGTGCATGACTACAGGCACACGTGTTCTGTTCAGCAGCAGCAGAAGGGCCTGGAAAGGATTTTGGGGTAGGACCATGGGGCTCTTGCAACCCTTTTGTCCTTGAAACACACGCATGCATGTGTGTGCTGTGTGCATTCATGTGTGCACGCCTGCCTGTGCATGTGCTCTGTGTGTATGCATGTATGTGCATTCATGTGTCTGTGCTGTGCACAGGCATGCATGTGCTCATGTGTGGAAGTACCTGTGCTGTGCCCATGTCTGCACATGTGTGTCAGCATCTGTGTGCACACACAAGCTGTGTGCATGCGTTTATGTGTGTGCTCCAGGCTCCTAGCAGCTGGAACGCTCCCCAGCTCCTGCTTTCATGCAAAGAAAGAAACCAAGGAGGGCTTTATGGACTTACAACACCCGCCTTCCCCTCCTCTGGCTCAGGATTAGTCCATCCTACCAAGAGGAAAGAGGGAAACAGAACACTTGGGAGGCAGGAGAGCTGCTGGTATGCACGCATGTGTATGCACAGGGCAGCCCCAGGCTGGAGGTTCTAAGAAGCTTCCCAGTGTGGTTTTGGCTGCAGGATGCTCTATTGCAGCCTTGGTTGCTCTCAGGTTGGTGGCTGCAGCATCAGGGCCGGGCAAAGGAGATTCGCAGGGGTTCTGGCTGGTCACTGGGAGTGATTTATGGGAATGAGAGGAACTCCGCAGGCTTTGCAAGTAATTGCAGATGCAAAGGCGGGGAGCTGGACCCCATGGTTCCCAGCCTTTGGCCACCACAGGACCTGGGCTTGGGTTATTTCTCCTTGTGCTGCCAACACTGGGCCGCTTTCCCCCTTGCAAGGAAGCCGTGGTTGTCTCTGCACCCTGACTTTGGAAAGACTGTATGGAGCAGCTTTAGTCACCCATCCCTTCACCAGCCCCATGATGACTTTTCCCAAGGTCTTTCCTTGTCAGTTGTCCCCTCTCAGAGTGGCTCAGGCACATCAGCTGGTGGCTTTCCCCATTGTGAATCCCCATGGGCAAAGACAATGCCTGGTGTGTGCGTGGGGATGGGTGATAGGTGATGCTGAGATGTTCCCCCTGCAGTGATGCAGGTGACAAGCAGGGACATGCAGAAAGGACCAAAACAATGTCACCATCCCTAAGGAGGAGAGCACACTGCAGCTGAAGGTGGGACAGTCCAGCAGTGAGATTAATTAACAGGTGGCAATTAATAGAGGAAAGATGCCTTCAGTGCATGGAAGATGCTCAGCTCCACTGTGGTCTCTTTGGGCACAGTATGCCCCTGCTCCCCAGAGCATCCCCAGAGTGGCACCACCAGCACGAGGTGGCTGTGAGCCTGGGATCTGGTGCCCTTCGTGTGTACACGTCTGCTTTCACCCTCACCTTACTCCGGCAGTTTTAATTCAAACCAAATGCCTCTGCTCAGTTTCTCCTCCGTGGAAATGAGGGCTGAGCTGCCAGACCAGTCCTGAGCCAGCCCGGAGCATCGTTCCAGCCGAAGCCCCACCACAGCTGAGAGAACAATGGGGATTATCTGTTTTCCTCTAGGAAAAAAGGAAAATCTCATTATTTGTGTTGGTTTGGGTTTGAGTCCCCTCCCCGGACTGAATTGGAAACCCAGCATTAAGGCAAGGAGAAGGGAGGAGATGATATTCCCCTGCCTGGATCGTCCATCTGGGGTGCACCAAAGTGTACAGCGGGGTGATGGAGTCTGAGATGGGGCTTTACTGGTCCTATTGGGCTTGCTGGGCAGGGATTGCTGGAGCAGTGCTAGGGGCAAACTTCCCCCCAACCTTCCAGGTTCCCTCTCCAAATGCCATCTTGGGGCTCTAGAAGCTGATGGCAGTCCAGGAGGGGTTTGGGATGGGTGAGCAGGAGCTCTCTGCCACCAGGGATGCAGGGGGTGAAGAATGCTTATGAGCTATGGTGGGTTTCCTCCCTTGGGAAGAGCCCTGGCAGCCCTTGGATGCAGGCTGAGGATGCTTCTGAGCCAGAATGGGTTTCCTCCATTGGGAAGAGCCCTGGTGGCCCTTGGAAGTGGATTCTCTTGAGCCAGGGTGTGTTTCCTCCCTCTGGAAGAGTCCTGGCAGCCCTGGGATGTAAATGCTCCTGAGTGGGGTGGGTTTCCTCCCTTGGGAAGAGCCCTGGCAGCAGTGGGATGTGGGACGTGCTGGTTGGAGGCTGACAGCAAACCGCACCCAGCGCCGTGGAGACCTGCCGAGCCAGCCTCATGGTCCTCATTAGAGAGCAAGGGGCTGAGCTCAGGTCCAACAGCAGCGGCCAGGAGGGAAACCTGACTTAAAATTAAACCTCAGTGGAGGGAGAAGCAGTTTTTAGGGCCTGTTTTTAGCAAAGGGAAGCGGATGCTGTTAGCAGCCAGTCCTCTGACCAAAGCAAACACAAGCTGGACGAAGCCACAAAACAGAGCTTCATAGCATCATGACACATCTGGCAATGCTCAGAGCCACCCAGAAGCCCTGAGCTGCTGGGGGCCTTTGCTGTCCTTACTGAGCAAGGTGCCTCCTTCATCCTTCCAGCAACAAACCTCCTTCTCCAAACATGGAGAAAACCATGGGATCAAAGAGGGGCTGACGGGATGAACCTGTTGGGATTTGAGGTAGGGCTTTCACCTCCAAGCACCAGGGAACAGGGAGACATCCAAGCGCTTCTTGGGGGGGGACGGGGTTGCAGGTTTCAGAAAGGTCCCACCTCCATAGGGTGATTTCTGATGCCCTTCTCCTCTCCATTCCTTGCAGTCTCCAGACCGCAGACTTCCCCTGAGGACCTGAAGGCACTGATGGGGAACGTCAACCGCCTCAACGAGAGCTTTCGGGACATGCAGCTGAAGCTGCTGCAGCTACCTCTGAAAGGGGACGTGTTGGATCACATCTGGAGGCTCCAGGACCTCTTGCAGAACCACTCAGACTCCTTGTTCCTCATGACAGGGTCACTGCAGAAGCTGGAAGGGCTTCTCTGGAGCCTGCAGACCCAGGCCAGCCAAACCGACAAGGCAGTGTCCAACCTCTGGGACAGCTTGACCCAGCAGAGCGATGCAGCTCAGCAGGAGATGTACAAGCTCTCTGTGGAAGGCAACAGCAGCCGGCTGCTGCTGCAGCACCACGACCACCTCCTGAGCCACTTGGGCAGCAGGGTGGAGAGCCTGAGCGACCAGGTAACAACCATGAGCGGCGCCGTGGACACCATGAATAGGACCTTCTCCTACGACGTGAACATCCACCATACCCGCATCAAGGACCTGCAGGTGCTGATCAGCAACGCCACCGAAGATGCGCGGCAGATGCGCCTCATCCACATTGCCATGGAGGAGCAGCTGAAGCACGAGCTGGCCATCCTCAACAACGTGACGGAGGACCTGCGTCTCAAGGACTGGGAGCACTCTGTCGCGCTGAAGAACATCTCCGTGATACGGGGTAAGCTGAGCACCTCTTGCAAGCAGGTCGCTTGCTGGTACGTGAAGGTGATGCGAGGAAAGGGGTGTCCTCTGTGCTCTGGATGGTGGTGGAAATGGTCCCTGTGTCATGGGGGTGACCTGTGGGAATGTCTCAGGTACTCTTTGCTGTATCAAATCTACCAGGCACCACTGTTCAGGTGTCTGCGGTGTTCAGGGGTCTCCATTGCCTTAGACTTTCCAAATGCTCCTCCATCCATGTCAGGAAGAAAGACTTCAAGGTTCCTCAAAAAATGCCAGGAAAAACTGCTAGGTTCCTCCTTACCACACAGGTGAATAAGACCAAGCATGGCAGACATAGTGGGTTTTCTGCCCTGCTTCATACTGCAGTGATAAAGCAGAATGCTGCCCACTGGTACCTTCAGTCATCATCAGTCACATAATTTGCTTTACCATACATCCCCTTTACTTCATTTTCCCCTTCCCATCTTCTTCTTCTTTAACATCCTCAGCTCCTCCCAGATCATGGGATCATGGAATCATTGAACCATAGAAGGGTTTGGGTTGGCAGGGACCTTAAAGCTCATTCAGTTCCAAACCCTTGCCACGGGCAGGGACACCTTCCACTAGACCAGGTTGCTTCAGGCCCCTGTGTCCAACCTGGCCTTGAACACTGCCAGGGATGGGGCAGCCACAGCTTCTCTGGGCAACCTGTGCCAGGGCCTCACCACCCTCATCATGGTGAAACAAACAACCCATCCCTGCTAACTCTGGGCTATCGACTCTAGTTTTACTGAACCACTTTTTTTTCTGCATTTATATGTGTGCCTTGGTAATCCCTCCCTCAGCCTGCTAAGCATCTGCTCCCTTCTTCTTAATTATCTGAAAAGTCCAGGCATTTGTAATTCTGTTATCCCATGAGTGTAGCTGCATGGCCAGTGTTAACCATCTGCTTGGACATTTCTTCCTCTCTGATGTCAGGAATTTCCATCTGTTTCAGATCTTATTGCCTTGCTGATGTGGGATCATAAAATCACAGAAGGGTTTGGGTTGGAAGGGACCTTGAAGCTCATCCAGTTCCAACCCCCTGCCACAGGCAGGGACACCTTCCACCAGACCAGGTTGCTCTTAAGCCCCATCCAGCCTGGCCTTGAACAATGCCAGGGATGGGGCAGCCACAGCTTCTCTGGGCAGCCTGTGCCAGGGCCTCACCACCCTCACAGAGAAGATTTTTTCCCTACTAAGTCTACCCTCTTTCAGAAGGGGATCACATGCTTCCCACCATCCCACAGCACTAGATCTCCCAGGACAGCCCAGCTCCAAGAGGACCAGCTCAGGTGGAGATGCCTGCACTGGGGAAACCCATGTCTGCTGTTGTAGACCCCTGTCTGATGTCCTGATGTGACTGGGGAGCAAAAAGAGGAAGGTCTCTCTGTGCTTCAGCAAGGGAGAGGGGGCTTTTGCTTCAAAGATCTTAGAGGCTGGAATAGGAGCAGAAGCAAAGGGAGATGCACTCCCTAGGAGCAGCTTGGCTTCATGGGATGACGGGGAAGGGAAAGGGAGTGGGACAAACTCACACAGGACACATCCATGGCTGTTCAATGCCATGACCTGATCAGAGCCCCAGGGAATGAACTGGCCATGCGACAGATTAAAAACCATGAAGAAACCCCAGTGCAAGCTCTTGGGGGCAGAGCAAGAGGATGGGTGCAGTTGCTGTCCCACTTTCAGGCTGCTGGTTTGCACCTGCAGAGATGCAATGGGCTGGTGCTTCCAGCTGAAACAGCAGATGGGGAAGGAAGGGGCTGACGCCAAGGCACTTGCTCCCTCTGGCCGTCTGCTGAGCCGAGAGGGGACAGATGTGGGTTGAACAGCAGCAGCTACATCTCCTTGTCCAGGCCAACCATCACCCTTGGGCATCAGCAGTTCACTGGGGTCACTTCCCTGGTGCCTGGGGGGACATTGGCTCCCTATGCCTGCTTCAGGGCTTCTGGACCACGTTGCACCCACTGCTTTGAGGTTTCCATAGCTGCCTAGTCACCCCTCATGCCCTCTCTTCCCCCTGTTGCCATGGGGAGGATGTCACCCTCTCTTGGATGAAGCCACCAAGGAAAGGGACCATCACAGAGCCCAACACTCTTGTGCCATCTTAACCCAATTAACATAAGCAGAAAGCGAAACAAATCCCCTCCCAAAGGGCCGGCACCTGATTTATCAGCCACTGCCCTGACACATTCCTGGCATCCCCAGCTTTCCTCTCTCCCCATCCCTCCTCCTTCCCTGCTTTCTGTCGGCAGCGATTGGTCATGGATAATTTTAGCAGCCTTGTACCCAGTTGGCTTTACCCTGGCTCCAAATGTTCTTGGATTAATTCACCATGGTTCCAGCTGGATTTGCACCAGCAGAACCAGTCCCTGGCAATGCAGGGTGCCTGCTTGGGGTGCATTTTCCTTTCCCCAAGACCTTGGCTACCCCAGGCTCTGGCTTTTGATGCTGTTTTCTGGTGATGGCAGCTTGGGGAGGTCCCCAGGCTCGTCTCTAGCAGCTGACCATGCCAAGCAGCTTGTGTGTCTCAGAGAGGGCTTGGCCTTGCACTGCAAAGGGGCTCTGGGTCTTAAATAATGTTGTCAGCAGAAGGGAGGATGCCCAGGATCCATCACCCGCCTGGATCCGCTTGTATAGCTCCCTGGGTGGGATGTGCTGGCTAGCAGCAGGCCTGGCAGGACAATTCCAATGGTTCTGTCTGGCCATCAGGTCTGTGCATGTCATGAAAGTCCTCATCCTGATGTGTTTGTAGGGTTTTCCTCCTGGGCTGATGCAGCCCAGCCCTGTGCTGGCAGGAGGGTGAAGCAGGGATGCATCTGGGCTGCTGTTTTCTTTCCTGAGGGCAAAGCTCCATCAGCGCGGGGTGGGGACCAGCTTGGCACAGTGTCTGCAGTGCTGCTCAGCCTCTCCCAGCCCCCCCTTCCAGTGCTCCTCCACCCCAGCTGCTCCCTGTGTCCCATCCCACCAGCTCTCCCTGGAGATGGGACCATCTCCGCTCATGGAGCTGCCTGGATGTAGCAAAGAGGTGATGTTCTGGTGGCTGATGGAACACAGGGCTCACTATGATAAGCCCTGAAGGATGAATGCCAAAACCTAGAAGACAGCAAACAGGATCAAATGATCTGCCCAACCCAAGCCCCATTTCTAACCCAGGCATTAGGGAAAGGGAATAAGGGACATGTCCCTTCCCTGGCTGCATTCTTCCAGCGAGGCTCTCACAGAGCAGCTGAGGTTGTCAGTTTCCCATGGTCATCCTTCATGAAACTTAGTTCCTTTCTGAGCCTGTCCTTGCCTTTGACTTCCCCAGTGTCCCATGAGGTGGTTTTCTGAGATGGTAGAAGAGGTTAGGATGAGCTGAGCTGAGCTAAGCTGAGCAGGGAGAGGAGAGGAGAGGAGAGGAGAGGATTCTGTAAGCCTATGATTTCCGTAGGGTAGTGGAAAACTCAGGCCTAGAAGGTTATCTGCATCACTCTTTCTAGAATGCAAAGTAAAGCTTCTGTTATATGATTTCCAAGATCTAAGAAACAAAACAAAACAAAACAAAATAAACACAAAATCTTTGTTTGCCTTGTTGGAACTATTAAACCTATAGAAATTATAGTCTAATCAGAAATATTATTTCTTATACTAATCATATTAATAACTACAAAGTGATTTGCAAACATGGAAAAACACCTAGCTACTTTTAATGTGACTAAATGTCTTATAAATTGCTGAAAAAGAGAACGAAAAACTGTTGAAGAGTCAGTGGGATAAGATGGAATTGCAGGTAACTGTACTGAGCAAGGTAGTGCAATGAGGTGCTTTCCACATTTATCACTTCTGTGTTCCCAGCTCCCCACACCAAGTCAC
Source organism: Psittacus erithacus (assembly GCA_009867235.2). Lineage (NCBI taxonomy): Eukaryota > Metazoa > Chordata > Aves > Psittaciformes > Psittacidae > Psittacus > Psittacus erithacus. The sequence goes on along the minus strand of WYDI02008286.1, from coordinate 11,913 downwards.
TTTGGCTCAATAGTTTGCTATATTGCTAGAGATTTTATTGATCATATTTCACACTGTCCTAACTTAGCACTCAGTGTCTTGTGCTCCTTTCATGTGTTGACTTACTGGATAGATTCAAAACTACTAAGGTGCGCACTGCAAAACTGTGGAGAGATTGTCATGATCTCTGCACGACTGACTTCCCAAAGAGGCAGTCTCTGGCACTGTTGGCACTTGCTGGTGGTTTGCAGCAGCTTCTGTCACCACTCATTATATATTACTGTCCTATCAGCCCAGCACCACACATTTCATAAGGCTGTGTCTGCAGAAGCAGAAAGAATGAGGAGGCATTGGCAGGGAGGAGGATATATCAGAGACTATGCTATCTGCTCACATATGAGTCCGTTATGTGCAATTGCATCTTGTTCAAGAAAATTGCATTAGAGGCCAGAGATAACATGCCTTCATACACAAGGGCAAAGGCTTCTTAAGGCCTATCTGCAGAAAGTATCAAAAAGCACTATATTCCCTTCCAGAAGATATACGACATTATTTATCTTAGTGGTCTGTTTTCTAGACTTTTTTCTTCCCTTTACACTTGCTCTGTATTTTACATTACTGCTTTTTCCTGGGCTCCTCTCCTCATAGAACTTTGCAGTTGTCTATGTGGGTGATACTGTAGTCTTAAAAAATAAAATAAAATTTTAAAAAAATATAAAAAAAAGGTTGTTTAGACTGTGCCACTGTGTCTCAGTTCCTGAACCTCAGGTTCATTCTTGAACCAGACTTTTTCACGAAGTATCTGAAGTGCTCCACTTTTGGCTATTTTTTGCATCTAAACATCAACCGTTGTTTTCTTTGGACAGCAGTTTCCAGGTCTGACATTAAAAAAAACCCCAGAAGTCTTCAATATTATCATCAGAAGCCAAGTTAAATCTAGGTTTTTTTGAAAACTAAGTTCATAATCACAAAATCACAGGATGATAATTATATCCCATGAGCTGAAATAGTATTAAAATAAAAAAACACCAAAAAAAATACCAAACTTCTGAAAACCTCAAACACCCTTTTATCAAATGGATGTAACCCTTATCTGAAAAGGGTGTTTGAAACCTCTAAAGACATTTCTCTAATCAACTGATAAAAAGACTAACTTAAAGAAATCATTTTTCCATGTTTTATTTAGGTGGTTAAATGAGTGTTAAATGAGAATCTTTTAGAAGAAAAGAAATATTCAGTCATGTAGGAGTAATCAGATTTGTAAACCAACAGTGAGCATTTTTAAAACACATGAAAAAAAAATAAAGCAAAAAAGAGAAGGAAGGATGCTTTTTGAGGTAAGGTGTAACTTGTCGTGGTTAGAGAGCTTATTTTAAGGTAAGGAATTTTCCTGCAGATAATGTGGGATACTTAGGAATGAGAAAATAATTTCTTTCTGTCTTATGGATGACTTCAGAGTGCATCAATTTTACTACTGAAAAATACATATGACAAATATTGAAAACATTTCTTACTACTGAGAGAGTAAGATTCTGAATTCCTTGACACAAATGTGAATTAGAAATATTTCCAGTGATTTCAGAGCATCACATTTTCAGCCAGAGATTGTCACACAGATATGCTGCTTGCAAACGAATGGGCTGGCACTGGCTCATGAAATGTGACTTTGGGGCCTACATAACATTGCAAAACTTAAGCATTGAGGAAAAGGCACTTGAAGAAATATTAAGCCTAATGTTTATAGGATATATTCAGGTGGACTATTAGGAGAACCTTTGTTTCCTTCCTCAGATTTTGTCTACCTTCACAGTAAGCACCCTATACTTTTTTCAGATATGACATACGTAGCTTCTTCCATGCTTTTGCACTGTCTTACTTGTTTGTATAGTTCCTAAATATCCACTACAATCCTAGATAACTGCTTCCCTGACATCAAGATTTTTTCATGACCTCCACCCAATTAGAACTTCAGAAATTGCTCTGAGCATCATATACTTACATCTACGTGACTGTTGTGTTTTAACCCCAGGTGGCAACTAAATGGCCTGCAGTTGCTCACTCAAATAACTGAGCATGTATTTCTGAAGCAGTAGGAAAAGAAACAAAAATTCCATATAATTAAAGAGCAAAATAAAGGGATCATTTCAATGATTTGTTATCAATATTTTCCTTGCTACTGATGTAATCAGATACAGATATTTCAAAATTAAGTTACAAAATGTGTCCCTTTGTGTCTAATTCTTTCATTTAAAGTGGTTTTAATAAGTTACACAGAGTATTATGACATCATCTTCTTCAATAGACAGCAACCTTTTCCTGAAATTGCTTTAACAATCATTAAGAAAAAAACTGTTCCATTGTGATTTCTTCCAAGCCACTGTACTAGAACAAATTCAACCCATTCTAATTGGGTGACATCAAGCAGCACTGAAAATGCAATTTTTTTGTGAAATTTGTTTTTTGCATTTTGCTGTTTGAAGCCTAGTGTTCAGCTCTCTCTCGGCTCTCCACTGGACCTTAGCAAAGAACATGCTAGCTTGAGGGCATCAGCAGCACTGATCACTCAAAGGGAAACAGAACAGCTGTGTTCCTAACAGCTGGAGCAAGCATGACGTCCATCAGCAAATAACGGGGATATCTAAAACCGTCCTCCTTAGCAGGGTGCCCCCAAATCCTGTTATGTTGTAATTGGCAGTTCTCTGTGACTGCCAATTCCAACTATTATTTTTCCAGTGCATGATAAACATTTCTCTTTACATCTGTGTATTAGTTTGTCATGCTGTCATTCATCATCCATAAAGTAGCTTTAGGTAAGAATTATAAGAGAATAAGCCTTTTTAGAGAAGCTCGAGCCCAAAGAATCCTCCTATGCAGATGCACAACAAATGCTCACACTACAAGCATACCCAGAAATTCCATACAAGATATACATTTTTAGTTCATACTTTTAAGCCTAAAAGGAGCTGCTAATGAGGTGAACATCCTCTTCCTGAATCTTCTCTGCTTCATTCTTTTTAAATCCTGATACTGGTATCTACACTCAGAAAATCTTATCTTCATTGTCATCAGTTCCCTGATATCAAGATAGATAGATCTGAATTTTATGTGTCCAGAATACATTAACCCAGCACTGCTGTCCTATGAAGTTATGCATATCATAGATCTTATTTTAGATTGTTCACTAAATGCTCCCTGCAGAGGAATAATACAATATTAAAAAAAAAAGAAAAAGAAAAGAAAAGGCGTAGTATATAATAATACATGTTTGATGTTCTGGATTCTGATCAGTATCGCTGAGACACTTCTTCTTTGCATCTTTTGAGTTCTAATTAGAATTCTTTAAATGGCCATTCATATTGTTTGTTCCTTAAGTGAAAGTGGCTTGTTGATTAGTTAACCTGTTCTGTTAAAGCAGATATGATTCGTTAAATAAAAGAATTTGATAGCTTATTTAGCTTTACTTCTATCTTTAGTTTTATATATTTCAGCTCTCAAAAATCTCTAACCCATTTCTTAAGCCATTAACATCACCTGAGGTGAATTATACCATTACAGATGTAGCGTCAACAAAATTAGTCCAAACTGTGAAGATCAAAGTAGCTTTAGAACTCTTTGAGTTGGCCTTCTAGTATGTCTTATAGTCAAGAAAAGTTATAAGCATGCTGTCCACTGCCTTACTCTTTCAGGCCAAATGTTGCTTGGGAATACACATACATTGTATTGGGTATATGAAGTTTTAAACTGGACTGAGTATCTCTATATAAACAGGAATAGCAACACAGATCTCAAGAGCTGCCTTCAGACTCCCAGCCTTCCAGCACACACTTCATGTGTTGATGCTTTCCACAGTTTAGACTCCCTGTTGTCAGTCTCCCAGAGTAGAGATGTATACAGTTCTTCAAAAAATGCTCCCCCAAAAGAAAAAAAATAAACACTTTGATAATAACTGCATCGTACCAATTTCTCAACCGCATACTTCTATGTATATTTTGTGTGATTGTATTTTTGCAAAAAAAACCAAAATGCTGAAATGCCCTGACAAATTTTTTGCCCAGAGAAAATAAAATAATACATTAATGAATATGCCTCTTCCTTCAGATTTTCACTTGCAATCAAAACACTAAAGAAACAACAGTTAAACTGTTAGTATTGAAAAATCTAAAGGATGCAAAAAAATTTTGAATCAAAGGCTGTTATTCTGCAAATACCTTAGTCTACTGTGTTTATATATTACAGCGATAATGAGAAAGATCATGGGAACATCATCCTGGCTGCTGACTTGCTACATACAGCAGCAAATTAAGGTCTAAGTATCATTTATACTAACCTGTATGCACTTCTAATTTTTATAAAGTTACAGATTTCTTATGTAAATTAAAATAAATATGATGCCTGCAGGTGAAATCTGAACATCAGTTCTTTACCATACAGACAACTTTTATTTATGCAGGTGTCGCGTGTACCTTTATGCATATTGTTCAGAATGATCTCTTTTGCTTATCTAGAGGGCAAACTGCAGCTTTTCCAAACAAGTTAGCCAGGTGGGCAGGAGCAGTTCCCCTGGTTTCTCAGTGGGTTGCCACCCACTGACAGCAGTGTGATTTAAGGCTCTTACACAGGTCTTTTTTATTAGCATAAAAAATGGGGAGGGGGGGGTTAAAGAGGAAGGGAATCAAAAATATATAGGACTTGACAGTGCCCAAGGGTAGACTGTTTTTCCTGATTCCAAGACATAGATCGTGCTGTCCTGTACAGATGCCTCCCAAAAATTGTCTAAATTGCCTCCTGAAGGAGTGATGCACTGTGCTGGCCCTAGCTCTGGGCTATGACTACATGCAGTAATCTAGCTTTTACAGCTGCAGTATGACAGACAGTGAGGCAAGATGACTTAATTAACTGTGTTTACTTATGTACACAGCATGAAAACTAAAATCGAATGAAACTCATTTGAAAACAAAAAGACTTCTTCCTACCTGTTCTTTGTTAGCCAAGAGAGGCTTTTGGTGGAATTCAAGATTTCTTTTGCTTTTAAATAAGTTATTTATAATCACAGTAGTTCTAATTTACTATGAGCAAAACACCAAAACAGTAATGTGTTTAATAGTACTTATTAAATTCCCATTAGATCAAATTACCACCCTTAGAGATATAGAAAACTACTACAAATTAATGTGTGCCTTTTAATAACTATGTATTTCACCTATTTCTAAAACACACTGATAATTTTAAGGTCTGTGCTGCAGCAGTTTATTTGGTCTTTTTGCTAAGACCAAGACTCTTAGGTCAGATTATATATAGCCTTTTCTCTTTGCTGAACTTTATTTCAGAAGAAAATAATAAAGTATAATGCTCTTTCAAGAGTTCTTTCCTTGCAGGAATCAGAGTCAATTTATTTTGAGGGCTCTTTGGCTAAGGTCTAGTATGAAAGAACCTTACCCTTCACCCATATCTGTCTAGAACTTACTGGGCCAGACAACTATCTGGTACCCTCCAGGAATATTTTTCTAATGATGTCCCTATTATTTCTCAATTGCAAGTTGCCTGGAAAGGAAGCAGTTTCCGGCCATTTTTAAAAGCCTGTTTCCAAATCCTTAAAACAGTGAAGAAAATACAAACTTTTTTTTTCTTACTTATCTAAATCTCAGATGAGTAAGCTGAAAAGCTTATTGTAGAAAATATTGCCATTTCTTGAGTAGATTTTACCCTCTTATACTGGATTAGAAAGCTACCTCCCTTGAAGTGCTTCTTAGAAGCAAGAAAAACTTGTAAGATGATGACAGAATGTTTTCTTCTGTGAAATGAGTGGTCTGAAACCTGGGGTATGATTTCACTGAGTCATAGCTGTCCTGCAGTAACTGTTTTTCAACATTTTAAAAATGTAGGGTGCCACAGCATACTAAAGGTTCATATTCACAGGGAGCATTAAAACAAAACTGCCACACTGCAGCTAATGCACAGAATTATAAACTGATTTACGACTGGCTGTATATACACATGTATATGTATATGGTATGTGTATTTGTGGACAGGAAATTATATGCAGTTAGCTCACAAACACTGTATTTAGACAAGTCATTGTCAGCTGAGTGTTTTCTGATTTATGTACAGTGTATTTCTTAAAAAGCTACTGTTGTTAAGTTGTTGACATCCATTGAGGCCTATTTTTGCATTTAAACCACACAAACATTAAAATCCTTACATGCAATGTGTGACATTACTTTTCCAGTACCTAACTTTGATATGTATATAAATATATCTTTATGTCCCTTTGTTACATCTCAAACAAAACACTTGAGTTAAAAATTTGCTTCTATTTGTCAAAGTTAGCAACAATGTCCTAACAACCAAAATCTTACGAGTAATATATTTTTTTGTATGAAGGAATAAAAACTGCATTTATTTAGTTCTATCTGATTCTTATTTCTCAGCAAGTGCTGAAATGCAGTTAAGATGTCTTGGTGGACAAGAGCAAGACTAGCATTAAAATATAGTCCAGTGTAGTTTACATAATCCTATAGAATGTAGTGCCAAGTTGCCTTAACTGTCTAATTGCACTGGCTAACTTGAAGAACGGAAGGAGTACAACAGTATTAATCTCTTAAATTGTACTGGGTTTCTATTGATTATCAACATAATTTTGTAGGACACAAATTTAATTTGAAGGCCTTCTTAAGAAAAGCTTTGCTGAATATAAATCATAAGCCAAAATAAGTGAAGAAAAACAGGCACTGCAAATTTGCCAGTTACCTAATGCCCTTAGTCTCTGTGCCCTACTTATCAGTGTACTAATTCTTAGTATATAGTTTGTTCTATTTTCATGTTTCTAAATGTATGTATACATCATAATTAATATGTTCTGCAGGTTGCACTTGCTGACTTAAGAAATGCTAGCTTAATTGTTTTGCTGAATCCGAATCTTTCTGTAGCTTACATAGTAAAGGACACATATCTCCAAGGCATTTTTTCTCTTAACTTGCCTTATGGTTTTGCAAATAACAAGTCATTCTGCCACCCTCCCATCTGTGCTCCCCTTTCTACACTTGGAACACGTACTTTTGCTACTTCTTATATAATTTTAATGGACATACAACATTGCTGATGTTGCTTTTTTTTATCTTGGTATAATCAAGAAGCCCTTAATTAACAAATATTTTTTCTTTCTGGGTCCAGTCTAAGGCATTTCAAAATAAAAACAACCTTCAGCACAGCCACCACACTCTTTATAATCTTCTTCTTATTTCCTCTCTTAGCCACATTTGGTCTTTGTTATTTGCCTGTTTTTGCAACAGGCAGAAAGGCTCCATCTTTTGTTTACTGCAGTTTGCCTGGGGTAGAAGATCTAGGATACCTGGCAATCCATATTGAAAAATAGGGTGCTATTGAACTATAGCATTTTTTAATTACTGTAAAATCTATTTAACTACCATGTAAGAATGACATAAATTGAGGGTTGAACTTCTTCCAGTCTGCAAAAGCATAACAATTTTTCTTTTGCTGAGATACAAGCACTAAAAATGAAATATGAGTAGATATACAGATCTTGATTCTCCACATTTATATACATGTCCATGGCAGCCTGGAGGAATTTACATTCTCTGTGAAGGGACCCCTTCTCTATTCTGCGTGTCACCATCCCACAGAAAACTTCTTCACACAGTACATTATGAAATGGCAACAACACAGAAGTAGATCATGAACTCAGGTGTCAGTGTTGTTTTGGAAAGTGATGCTTTCAGCGTGTTTTTGCTGACACAGCCACAATGAGCAAGGGACACCCATATGTACCCTATAAATTCAAATTTAAATAATTAATATATTGTTATTTGGTTTCTTTTTAGCACAGGCAGCCACAATTAAAAAAAGAAAAAAAGCCATAATATGAATATATTTATTTAGATTTACATTTATTTAAAGCCTGAACAAAACAGGATTTGAAAATTTAGGTCTAAATCTCTTTCTTAAAAATCCATGTTCAATTTTGTCAAGAAGTATGTATCTTTCACACTGCAATAGCCTCTGTGAAATTAATGATGGGCCTGATATCCTCCTTAGCTGCTATGTATGCAAATAATACAAGCACCTACCACAAAAACGGCTGACTTGGGAAGAATTAGGCTGGGAATTGCAAAGACATTAGAACAAAAAATTGAAAGACATTGCAGAGAAGACTTGTGGTTAGTCATTAAGTCAGCTGAAGCACTGGCTACCTGGGAAGTCACTGAGAGGCATCAAACTCTGTATTGCATGAGGACTGTACCTACCCACAGGCACAAGAATTTCATTCTTATGTTTGGGTATCTGTAATTTGTCAGCAGAAAGCACAGTTCCCTCACAGACTGAACTCAGAAGTTATTTGAACATTTTATCTGCTAAGGTGCTTGATTTCTATGCTTTACTGTGCCTAACACTGTGCCATGTTGAAAATCACATTAAATGTTTATCTGCTTGTTTAGGTACCTAAATACCTTTGGTAAATATGACCTCAGGAACTACTAAACTGTTAGGCTGTGGCTGTCTGCTAATACTACTCCCAAATGGTGAGAAAGAGAAGATATATTAATACCAATACTAGAAATTCCTACAGGAATGCTAATAGCCTTGAGCCAGGTTATTAAATGCATGTACAGTAACTACTTACTGCTCCTGGCTCTCATTTGGGAAAAGCTTTTGTCATTATCTTTGTCATCCAGAGGCTGGGACTTCACAGCCTTGAAAATGTCCTCAGATTTCGAAAAAAAAATCAACCATGTTGCTCCTTAAAAAACTAAATACTGTCATTGCACATGTTTAATCAGATTTTATACACATCTAGGCCCTGCAATACAGCCTGTCTGAGGAAAGTATGCATTCTGTCACTTCCTATTGATAAGAAGATAAACAGAAACAGGACAAATCCACTGGATATCTGTGCTCAAGTATTAAGCTAAAGAAAAAATAAATCCCTGCAGCATTAAATTTCCAGATTTTTTCTATTGATACTAGAATCTCAACTAGAAAGCTCATGAGCAAATAATGCTGTTTTCAGTTAGATGATTATTGGACATTTTGTCCTGGAAAAAACCCACATCTTTGAGGCTGTAGAAGTATTCTCCTATTTCAACTATTGAAGTTCCAGCTTCAGTTAAAGAAATTTCACCAGTTGTCATAGCTTGATCCCTTCAGATCTTACTATAATTCAGGCTAGAACAGGCTCAGAAGTTCCATAATATAACCACTTGCCCAAACAAAAGCCAGTTCTGGATTCAGACCAGAATGCTCAGGGCTTCACCCAAGTTGCAGCATGAAACCCCTCAAAGCCATAGACAGCCCAACCTCCTTGGGCCCATGCCATATTACTTGTGCGAAGGACTTCTTGTCTCCAGGCTGAGCCTCTCGTGTTCCAGTTTGTGTGACTGCCTCACACCTCACCACCATGTACTGCTATGTGCAATCTGGCTCTGCCTCCTCCATGCTCTCCCATGAATACCTGGGGATGCTCTTCAGTGCCCCCAAAGCCATCTCTTCTCCCAGTGGAAGCAGTCATAGCACTGCAGTCTCTTCTCACAGGGCAAGGGCGCCATTGCCGTCTTGGTGGCTTCTGCTGCTTTCATTCCGGTTTATCTATATTTTTTTCTTGTATTAGAAGCCCAAAACTGGAAACTGTATCTAGATGTCATATAACAAGCACTGAATAAAGGGTGATCCCTCGCTGCTATATCCTAGCTCACACTACCTCAAGTGTGGCTGTCCCTGCTGACTGCAGAACAGCTCTGTCTTGCTCATCTTGCTGACAGCAAGACTCAGGTCCATCTCCACAGAACTGCTCAAGAGACCCAAGGCTGCAGAGTGCCATTGCTGCAGGGGTCTGGTATTAGGGCTCAGTCTCTGTCTTAGCTCAATTTCACAGTGTCACTTGCAGTTGCCCCTTCCTTCTGCCTAGCCAGGTACCCAGAAGGCAGCCTGGCCCTCAAGCGCATTGACTGGTCCCCAGTTGCTGTCATCAGCAAATTCAATGAGCATGCTCTCCAACCTCTTCTCCAGGTCACTGATAGACATGTTGAATAGGGCAAGTCCCAGGACTGACCCTGCACTACAGTACCTGTTGCCAGCCTCCAGGCAGGGTGCAACCCAGTTAATCATGGTCCTGTGGGCCTGATCATCCAATTGTTTTTTTGCTGGTTGTCCTCACATCCAGACTGTGATCTAACTCAGATACAAGAACACTGTGACAATCAAGGTAAATATCATCTGTGTCCAGAGGTCCAGTCATTTTATCACGAGAAGCAGTCAGATAGAAAGTCAGAAAAATCTGTTGACTGCTTCCAATCACCTTCTCCTTCCTGATTCCAGAAATGTGCTCCCAGAGAAGTCACCTTGTGATTTTCATTGGCACAAAAGTGAAGCCAACCCCTGTCTAGTTTCTGCATTTATTCCTTTTGAACTTCGTTGAATATGCATGCAACATTTGCCTTCCTGATGTGGTTGGATATCTCCCCCTGCTCTCCTTGACTTTTCAAAGATGACTGAGAATGGCCTTGCCAAAGGCAGTGCCTCAGTTGCCCTCAACATATCAAACAGATCAAACACAGTTGTCAAATCCTTCATATCATGGGCAGCTTCCACCCTTGCCTTCATTGCTTGTCTTTCCTGAAGAGCTTGTACTCATCCATTGCTTTGGTTATGCATGCTGACCCACCACACTGCCACTGCAAATTTGCCATAATTTTGTGGCTATTCAGGCAGCTCTTGTCCCTCCTGTTTTGTTTCCCAGGCCGAGAGCATTTGTATAAATGCAGTTGAGGCGGATGTCTCTTTGACCTGTTTCATCACTTCTGAGGTCTCCTTCTGGGTGGTTAATTCATTCAATTGAACACAGCACAAAATATGAAACCAGCGAGGCCTGAAAATATTCAGGACATTGATAATGAAGGGTCTAACTTCCGCTATGAAAACCTTTCACTGTAATAGAGGAAAAAAGTCCTTGAACTTTTGTCTCCTGTGCTTGCTAGTATTCCTTGCGCGTGTTGTCATCCTGGATGATCCTTATCTAATGAAGGTCTTGATTGAGATCTTTCGGTTCTGTGTGGTTTTTTACACTGAAATTTGCGTGCAGTGTGTAGATAGGCTATCCTCCAGTGGGAATGCACACCACTTTGCTTAGCTATCTTTGTTATATTACAGCTGATTGTAGTCTATATGTATAATTGAGAAATGTGCCCAAAGGCAGAATTAAAATATTTCTGACCATGGAGGTAGGAATCCTTAATACGTTATGAATAGAATAATAATAAAAAATCTTTATATTTCTGAAATTAAATTCACTTGAAAAACCCTTTAGTGATGGTATCTTCTGGAATAATTATAATAATGACTTCCTTACTCAATTAACCTCTTTTAAAGTACTGTATTAGTGATTGTGGGTCATCTCAATGGGAATAAAATTGTCACACACAGAGCAGAGTAAAAACATTAAGTTGTAGTGACACAAGTTATAAATTCAACCAGAAAATCACCATTAAAAGTCCTTCAAAGCCCCTGTGCCAGGAAAGAAAGTCTCCATTAGCATAATTATTAATTTTGTTTCAAGAAGTTGCAGATTAATAATGATGGATATTAGGTAGGGACTGGTGATGTTTCAGAGTTTTGTGTAATTTAAAGAAAGCATCAAGTAGCTGATTCTACAGTTGCTCTGTTGACATTTTCATACAAATCTGCGTAACTGTTCGTGATCACAACCAGGTGCTGGCTAGAAAATTTTGAAATTCAGCATCTGCTCTTGCGTAACACTTTCCATCGTCACAGTCCTCTATGGAACAGTTAAACATTTACTTTGAAAAATACTTAGCATTAGTCAAACTTACACACAGGATTTTTAAAAAATTGTTGTGGTTTAAGCTTAGTCGTAAATTAGACAAAGCATGTAGCCTGCTTGTTTTCCCCCCACAACCTGTCCTT
>WYDI02008281.1:25196-73315 GCA_009867235.2 Psittacus erithacus | reverse complement strand
TGAGAAAGTTGGGGCTGTTCAGCCTGGAGAAGAGAAGGGTGCGTGGAGACCTCATAGCAGCCTTCCAGTATCTGAAGAGAGGCTATAGGGATGCTGGGAATGGACTCTTCATTAGGGACTGTAGTGATAGGACAAAGGATAATGGGTTAAAACTTAAACAAGGGAAGTTTGATTTGGTTATAAGGAAGAAGTTCTTTACTGTAAGGGTGGTGAGGTGCTGGAATTGGTTGCCCAAGGAAGCTGTGAATGCTCCATCCCTGGTGGTGTTCAAGGCTGGGTTAGACAGAGCCTTGGGTGACATGGTTTAGTGTGAAGTGTCCCTGCCCATGTCAGGGGAGTTGGAACCTGATGACCTTGAGGTCCTTTCCAACCCTAACTATTCTATGATTCTATGCTTTTCTCCATGCACAGAGCACTTCCAGCGAGGTACAATTCAGGGCATAAGGTGTGCTCCCCTGCAGCACCTCTCCACAGGGGAAAGCAGAGGCGGTCGTGGGGATGCACATGCTTTTGGGAGGAAGTAAAAGTGCTACCAGCAGGAGTGTCCCTGCAAGAGGCTCAAGGGAGGAGGGGATATGTCACCTCTCCAGGACCTTCAGCTCCTGCTGTATCTGGACAATGACATTTCTCTTCTGACTGCAGCAGCCCAGGGACTGTGGAGAACAACAGGCCTTATTTAAAACAGCAGAAAGAAAGAACAAGCACACATCTGAGAAAATTAAGAGCAATTGAATTTACACTGGAGGGGAGAGGAGAGAGTTGTTGGTTAGGTTTTTGAAGCCTGGTTTCCCGGAGAGCACTAGGGCTGTGCAAATTGTCTCGCACCATGGGTTATTTCCTGAGACCCGGACCTGCAGTCATCTCCCATGCACCAGGGCCTCTCCAGAGGCTGCTCCCCTCCACCCAGGCCAGCCCTCTTCTGAGGCAGTAGTAAGCCATCAGGTTTGGATTTTGATGAGCGGGTAGGAAAGGGAAATGGCTTTTGCCATTTCCTAAACATCACCTGGGCCTGAAATTGAGGTTGTGACCTTCTATGTAGAGGCAGACAAATGCAAGCCAACTGAAGAGAGCAGCACAAGGATGCATGTCCTTGCTTTATTCACCCAGAGGCCATAAAGCTGAGACAAGTGCCTTTCCTGGGGTTAGTGGAGGCCACAAAAGCAGAAGAGCTATTTGTGATACGAGGGGTGGGACTGTCCACGTCAGCAGACGAAAGCTCTATGTGCTTGTTTCAGCTGGGATAGAGCTAATTTTCTTCTACTAGCTGGTGCAGTGCTGTGTTTCAGATTTAGTCTGAGAACAATGCTGATAACATATTGATGTTTTAGTTGTTGCTAAGCAATGCTTACTCTGATCTTACCTGAGACTTTTCAGTCTCTCACGCTGTGCCAGTAAGGGAGGGCACGGGATGCTGGGAGGAAGCAGAGACATGACACCTGACTCAAATTAACCAAAGGGTAATTCCATACCACAACACATCACATCCAGTCTGTAAACTGGGGGAAGTCACTTGGAAGGGACGAATTGCTGCTTAGGTCAGGCTGGTCATTGATCACTGATGGTGAGCAATTGTGTTGTCCATCACTACTGCTATTGTTTTTTTTTAATTTTCCCCTCTAGTCTTATATCTCTGTCCTTGTTATTCCCCTTATAAATAGTAGTATTAGTACTATTATTTTATTGTACTTTAGTTATTAACCTGTTCTTATCTCAACCTGTGGGTTTGCATTCTTTTGATTCTCCTCCCCATTTCACCTGGGGCAGGAAATGAGGGAAAGGAAGGGATGAGTGAGTAGCTGCATGGTGCTGAGTTACTGGCTTGCTCTAAACCATGAGGCTGTGCCCTCTTTTTTCACTAGATCTTGTCCCCCTTGTAGCTTATGTTATGAGTGAATCTCTTCACTTATATTAGATGACGGTACAACTCATTCACATATGTTGTAATCTAGACCCAGGCCATGTATTGATAGGATAAGAGGGTTATTTCAGTCAAGAAGTGTTTTTCCTTCACATTCAAGCATCTACCCACCTGGTTTCCATGTCACCCCCACAGGATACAGCCTGAGAAGACCCATCCACCTCTTAAACAAAATAAAGGAGCTCTTTATTTACAGGCTTTCCTGCTCAGTATGATCTGGAGCTGAGGCTGCCCAGTGGTGTTTCCATCATCAGCCAAAATCTCCAGATCTACATTTGTGCAGGACTATTTGCCTCAGAAGATCTTTTTAATTTATAAACCCATGGATCTTACTTGTCTTCCAGCTGGGTCCAAAACCAGACTTTGCATTTGTTTAGTGTTCCTAACAACCTGGCAATGCACATTAATTGTACACACATGGTTATAGAATATGGCTTTATAAAGGAGGGAGTTTTACAGCCCTCAGTTTTTGTATGTCTCATAGTACAATTTAAGAGTAGAGAGGAGCTGGTCATGCCACCACATGCTGATGCTCCTGCTTCAGAGAGCACTACAGAAGCAAGCAGGAGTCATCCAAGAAAAGATTTGGCCCAGGTGTTTAAAAAAGGACTCAAGTTCCTTTAATGAGACGATGCTGACAGAACAAGTGTATTATCAGTGGAAAGGAGAGAAATGTCTATAGAAGATGAAGGTTTTGATGGTTTTGAAAGTTTTTTGCTCAGGCTGATTTGCGCTTGGTGCAGTAGAAAAGGAGGGCTGGAAAGGCAACTTTTCACCACCTCTGAAAACCTGAACAATTTTTCTCTTAATACGTGAAAGTAGATTTAGAAGCTTAGCATTAGCCATTAAGCTTTGTAAATGTTGGCCAATAATAATGGCAGGTTTTCCCAACTGTATCTTAAATCCAGTGCTTCTTGTTATAACTTCATTGTCAGAAGCATAATAGATATTCGTTTAGCACATCCCTTTGTGTTCCTCTAGTCAGTTGTCATCTGCGTGCTATTCTCCACATCATTTATTGTATGTGTTACTCTCTCCTGAGTTCTAGAGGAGGTCCCAGGTGATTCTAGTGCTGCAGATATGTTATTTTGGCAGGACCACTCAGTTGCTGCTCCCCAGAAATAATCCTGCCTTGGCACAGGGATGAAATGCTGCAGCATATCCTTTCTAATTAGTTGTGAATGCTGAAGGGAGAAGTCCATTACACTTCAGGACCCTGCACTCGGAAAGGTGGTGAGAAAGCATCCATTGACAAAAAAATGCCCAATGAGCTGTAAATAATCCAGAGAGCCTTCTGGAAGGTGAATTAAATTTCAGATTGCTATTAGACATCTTGATTGCTCATGGGCAGGGTAAACTAGACTGCACGGAGCTCAGAACTGCCATGACAAGGCTATAATTAGCTTCAAACCAGTTAATTTAAAGATACCTCTGACTCTCTGCTCTTCCTGTCTAGATATCCTTTGAAAATACATACTCATACTCTCTCTGTCTGGGTTTTGATCTAATACATCCCTTAAAGTGCCACAGCCTATTAACAAACCTTCAAAGCTGTTTAGCTGAGCTCTTTGGCAATCAGAGTACCTGGAGCTGTGGGATGCTGCAAAGAGCAGCTAAATGGGCTAAATGTGTGAACATTTCTGACAATGATGTGCGCAGTGTCTCAGCGTGTCGATCCTCGTATATCTTTCTGGGTTTCCTACACCATTTAAATCAGGCCAGTTATTTGCAACTTGGAAGCATAGAAAAGAATGTGTCAGAAGATAAAGTGAAAGGGTATAATAATGCTGCAGACAAGAATATGTATCTACTGGACTATGTCTTAAACAGGTCTGACTATCCTTTGTATGATCAGCCTATTTATTGGAGATATGGCAATTCTCACATTACGGAGGGCTATCATTTAAAATACAATTTTGATTAATACCACTCAAAAATTAAACATTGAGATAGTTCAGTTCCTTCCAAGGAGAAAATTCAAATCCATTGGGGAAGTCACAGACAACATGTGTAAACTCTTTCGCTGATAGAAAATGATGAAATATCCCAGAGCATCATTACTGCTCACTACTTCCCAAAGTCTGTTTCTCAAATCCTTCAAACTAACAACCCCATGGATTTATGATTTACTGAGAGGTCCACAGGTTTCTCAGACCATTCACTCAGCTTTGTGAGGAAGTGAGGGATTACAGGGAACTACACAAGCAGGTCAGCCAAGGTTCATGTCTTGACTTAGCTGTAAGTTGATAGTGACATTTTCCAGATATTTATGGGGACTTTATCTTGGGAGATGCTCATTTTATAGACACAAGGTAGAAATTCCTGAAGTAGGTATTTACAGTACCATGTGCGTCCTTGCAGAGTTGAGGACACTTCCATCTCACCAGCTCTTTCAAAGACACTTCAAAAATAAAGTGACACCATGCCCTGTAGGCAAGAGGAGAGAGCTGAGATGTGGCCTTTGTCCCCATCCGTGCTGCATTCCAAACCAGCATTCACACTTGCATCTTGTACTAGACAACTTCCCAAAATGATGCAAGAAGGAGGTGAAGTGTAACTCCTGCCTCTCCACACCAGGAAACTGTGTGCTTGCTAACAAGGGACAGACACCACCTCTGTAAAGTCAACCCTGTAGAGTCAACCTTTGGGGAGCCCAGAGCCCCAACATATTCATTACAGGAGGTCTCCAAGGTAACCTGGTGTAATTTCTCCTAAATATCTGGAAAGCATTGATAACTGCCTTCTGCTGTGAAACAGAATCACTTTAAATTTTAAGGTTGATATCAGCAGCAGTGCAGGCAGAAGACTGCCAACTCTAAATCTCTTGCTACTCTTTAAAATGCCAGATGGTCAGTTTATGAAACTGTCTAATTGTTCTTGATAAAAAGCCAGAGGTATGCATGTTGCTTTACAGATAATTAAAAAATTGAAGGTCTGGACCATAGACGGCTTCCAGTCTGGATCATTCACAGCACACTAAGGGATGGGAATAACCCAGTTGAGAATGAGGGCTGGAAAATCCAAGGACTAGAAGAGCGAGAAGTCACTCAAGAATGTTCTTGCATACACTGATTGTCTCTGCTCTCAGAAGACATTTTGACCAGAAGTTTAAATTGAGATGATTTTAAGCAGGTCAGTGCTCTGTGGAAATGAACTGGTTTGGCACTAGTTGTAAAATTATGGTCACAGTTGTTACAGATGCTTGATTTCAATACATCCGGTATACTACTTGTTGAAAGGTAGGAACAGCTTTCCCTTGAAGAATATGTTATTGCTGCTCACTACAGCTGTTCATAAGTGTTTCCAATAATGATGACCAATCTTGCCAGCCCTCATTATATTATCATTCTCTTTTATAATGCTTAGAAAAATTGCGTAGGCAAATTCTCAAAGTATCATTGCTCCATTTCCATCTGGTCTGCATCTCCAGAGGATCTGCCTCTCTGATCTCCTGGGCAACAATGCATTTTTCAAGGGAGTTCCACAGACTGCTGGTACACCTGGGAGTACAGCAGAGTACAGACTCAACTGACACGGTAGATTATTCCAAAATGTATAGGTACATCTCTGTAATCTAAATGTAAAATCTATCGGGAGCTGAAAAGAGCTATTCTTGTAGAACTGTATAGAACCAGGAAGATTTTATACCTGATGTGAGCAGGATGTCTTCCTTTTATACCTACTGCCTTGTCCGGGAGTATCTTGCAGTTAACAATACTCAAAAGCATAGCAAAGCACAGGGATTACCATTCAGCACAGTGAACATCAGTATATAGAGGAGGAAATGCTGCTGTATGGCACTAATATGTTACCTATTCTAAGATGGACAAGCCTGCAGTAGGACTATAAACTTTCTCTCTTTTGGAGAACTTTTAATTATTATTTTTTTAACTTTTCCCATGTGTTTGGTCACCTGGTGCTGACACAGCTCTGTGACTTTGATAAAAGGAGCCAAATGTTTGGGGTTTTTTTTAATGTAATTCTCTGTAGAGAAAAGGGCTTGAATTATTCTGACCGTAGCCCACCGTTGTATCACTGTCACTTCAACCAACCACAAAATACAATTATTTTGCCTCAACAAAAATATAATCTGCCAGGCATGGTTCTCTCTGTGTAAAAGAGAGAACAGAAATCCCATTACTTGTAAACAAGATTTGTGCATCTACCTCTCATACAGAGATTTGGAAAATGTATTCCTATAGGCCCCTTCTCAGGGAGCTTAGTTGTGTTGCTGGTTTTAAAACTGATTCAAGGTGAGAGCATAAATTTAAAAATATGAGCGCTAGCACTGGGGTGCCCAAACCATGAATCAAGGCAACAGTGTTTTAGAAAAGAAGAAAATCTAGTAACAAAATGGGTTTGTACAAGAAAGCCACTGGCTTAAGTTGCTGTATCTGTTTATTTGAATCAGTTCTGAAACTTCATGAAATCTGGAAATCACTAACATAAATTCTTTGCAGTAGTCAGGACAGTATAACCATAACAGGTTTTGGAACCTTTCCTAACACCTTTTTCTTCCTTTCCACTTTCTTGTTACAATGTTATCAACCGCGTCTCGGAGCCATTCTTTGCTGTGTTACCTATACTGAGAGAGAGGGATGCCACCCCCCAACTTACCCAGACATGCATTTGCTGTCTCAATATTTATTTTCTGTTTTTTCTCAATAAAAACAGCACATTTGGTGAAAGCACCACTCAAACAGGATTTGACCAGCAGGCCACTTGCCAGAATACACTGTAGTGCCAGTGTAAAGGTTTGTGACCCATTTAGCTTCCCAGTGTTTTGCAAAGGCTGTGACTTTAAAACACAAATGGTGTGGCTGCATTTCGTATACCAAATGCAATACTTTATCTTCCTGTACAGCACTAACATCTTAGCTTGTCTCTTGCAGAGACTCAGAATCATGTTACACTATCAGCAAACTGTAAGTAGTTTGCAGAAATAAATTGCAATTATTTCAGTGCACAGTGCTTCTGGGGAAACACAGGATGATCCTGTTCCTCAATCCTCCTGCCTGTGAGTTGTTATATCCTAAAACATAGGGACTATAAAAAAGGGATAAGGTGAGAATCTCTGGGAGAGTTAACTACTATAGTGCTAGAGCTCTGAGATGGGTGGATGTGTTCAAGGAGTTTATCAGAGGTAGACCTTGCCTGTCAAACAAGGACCGTACACTGTGGGGATCCTCTACCAGTGACAGAATAGGAATCCCCTGGACACAATTCTTTCATATCTGTGTCACCAGATACAGAGATCTGCACCTGAACGAGGATACATTAGGGAATCTGACTGAGAGGATCTGGTCGTTATAGACAGTGGAAATCTGGATAGTATAATTGATGGATTTTCAAGCAATTGTCACCTTGCCTTAAACTAGTTGTCTAATCTGAAATCAGGATAATTTTAACATCTCTAAATTCAGAAATGTGAGTAGCTAGGAGTACAGAGAGTTTTAGTATCAAATGAGCCAGGAGGAAAACATTTCCAACCTTAATAATGGTGGAGAAACAATAAAATACATCATCTATTAATAGAGATTCTGTGTGTGCTATCACACATCTGGGTCCAAACAAATGGTGCTAAGGCTTTATTATCTTCTCATCTGAAGTTTGCCACAGTTCAGATAAGTGCTTTTGAGATAAGTATATTTCCAAAGATGCATTTCTGGTCTGCATAAGGGGCATTTGTCAAAGGAATATTGAACATGTACATGTTCACCTGAATGGTGGCAAAGGAGCTTTGTGCACGTAAATTCTCATTCTGGTTGGACTTTTGCAAGTGCAGGCTAGGGTCAACAGTTTTTTTCAAACTCCTTTTGTTATGACAGCCGCTACATTTCATCATGGAATCTATTTTCAAGAGGAGATTCAAATGGTGAAGGATTTTTAAAATGGGTTTATTTAATATGCTTTGCACTTTAGTCATGGCAGGAAATACTTCTTTCAAGAGCATCTGGCTCTGTGGGCTTCAGTTCTCTGGGCTGAACATAGCAAGAATCTTTTGTTTCTTTCAGACTGTCAAGAGTTCCTCCCGTCTGGCAATCAGGAAAGTGCAGAACAAAAGGGTGTTTCCAACAAACACCAGCTTCAGCAAAAGGTTTTTTTAAAGTTTTCAACCAATTTTGGGGCTGCATCATAAAGCAAAAAGAATGATACAATATGTGAAGAGCTATGCTGTATAAACAGATCGCAGTTGATGTGTGTTCCACAGCTGGACTTACGGCCACATTAACTTGTTCTGATGCAATAAAATTTTAACATCGAGGTTTCATATGCCAGCTGATAAATGATGGTGGACAAATTAAAAACAGTTTTGTTAGCACGAAACAACAGTGCATCAGGAATCTGTCAATTAGGTGCTAGCACAGAACATTGCCATTACACAAATGCCTTTTGGCTATAAATGAATGTCCAGCAACAATACTAGAAACCTGGGTCTAGAGGGATGCTAGTAGCAGCCTGATTTCAAGGTTCATTAGGCTAAAACTTGGCAGACTGATTCTCAGGCCAGATGTGCATTTTTTTATTCTCAAAAAAAAAAAATTGCATCAATCCATTCGAGCAACTTTGATCTAGAATTTGGCAAAACAGCTCACGCTTCTCAAAGTTTCATATGGATGTTTTTATTCCAAACTTTAGGTTAACAATGGTTTCCTAAAAAAAAAAAGAAGAATGAAAAAAAGGCCTTGTAAGCAGCAAGCCCTTCAAGATAGCTGCATTGGCCTCCTACACTTTTTATCCCTTCCCCCTCTTCAAATATTGCTTGCAAATGGCAGATAACAAAAATACATGAACATGCCTAGTAGCCTTGTTGCCATGCTTCAGTGCCAAATTGAAACCATGCCACCCTATAACAAACCTTGACCTGCAGGGTAATTGCTCCATTTTTCATGGTTTTCTACTCCGTCGTGGACATTTTAAATTGCACTGACCTGCCACCCACTATTGCAGACAATTCACCAGCCAGGAGTCCAGCTTTTATATGAAACAGGGTTTTAACTCCAAAATGGCATGAGGAATTTAACTGCTTCAAGATGTATCATGTATTGCTAACCAAAGCCTGGAGTGCTAGCTAATATACGACATCCCCATGGAAATGTCAGCAAATGCTACTGCAGTACAGAAATAACAGAAGCAGCCTACAGTATAGGGAACGAGGGAGAAGATTATAGCTGTACTGGTGAGCTTCATTGCTGGAAGCTTTCAAAATAGTCTGCAACTACAGCTAGATTTTTACTGAATCATGTCACAGATTTCCAGAGGATTTTATGGACTGAACAATGTAATTGATGCAATTAGAAAAGGCACTGGATCATTAAAAGGTATTTTTAGTGGACAACTAGTCTTTTAAAGCAGCAGTGAGTAAGCCTCAGTAGAGACAGTTTCATGCCAACATCAAAACTACAGATTTTCTACAGTCCTCCTGATACTTTTGAAGGTCTCTCTTTGCACTTAGACCTGGATTAAAATAAAGGTGCTGCAAACGCTCTTCACAGGACCCCAGCTCCTTCAGATGCACAAGGGTCTAATTTTTGCTTTCATTAGTGTTTAGGATATAATATCCGTTTCTAGCCCAAGCTGATACAAAGCACACCTTGAAAATACTATTGTCTGCCGCTCTCTTCAGGCAGCCTGCAATAAGGATTTGTGCCATATAAACCATCTGGGCGTCTAAGCACTGTAATATTTAACTCCGTCGGCATATCGGTAACAGAGGAAGCTTGTGGCAGAAGAAAATGCTGGCTGGCCCAAAACACCCTCTAAAGCAGACACAGCATGTGCTTAACCAGGCTTAGCACAGACCAGAAGTAAGGTCTGGCCTCCTCAGGGTAAGTCAGCAGTGCCACTTTGGCCTGCCTGAGGAAAGCTGCTCCTCTGCCCCAGGGAGTGGGCACTGCAGTTTTGGGAAGCTAAGGAGCTTCCTTAATCTGAGCCATCTGGTCTGGCAAGATGAGACCATGTTGCCCCATCAGACAGAGCCCTCAGGTGATGCTTTCAGCTGTCATTGCTGGCACCAGGACAGCATGAAGAGGGACACTGGCTATCTGTGCAGTGCAGCTTCCCCAGCTTCTTCTGCTATCCTAAGGCAGAAAAGCATCATTTTAGGAGAGGGCACCTGTTCCTCTTAGCTGAAGTCCACTTGGCCCAGCAGGGACTCTTGGCTGAAAAAAGGTGCTGGGTTTTTGCATTCTGTCAGGCTCTTCAGTATTGTTTGTTGATGCATTAATAAGGCAGGTGTTTTACCAAGCCCAATTGGTGTTTTGTCCCTGGAGAGGTGTAGGCCAGTGGTGTGGGAGAAGGATGTTCTCATAGTAAATCTTCTGTTATTTAAATAGGAAACATTTTTAATGGGGGATGTGGGCAGTGTTTAAAAGCTGCAGAGCTAGACACTCCAGGGATCAGCTGTAAACGGTTAAGCCTTGTGAAGGCTTCTACCTTAGCTTTTTTATTGGGATTGCTATTGTGACTGAGGCCTTGATGTTTTATAACTCTGGCCATATGGTTATGTGGTTTTGGAGATGAGGTTTTGGTGAAGGGCAGGGGAAAGCGTGAAGGGAAGGGAGGTTGTTGTTACTGCTGCAGTAGAATGATCATGTTCAAATTTCTCATTCTGGTGTGTCCTAACTTACAGCATATGGACACCAATTCCACAGTCTTTATGGGGGTATCACATGGGCATTGTTAAATCATTTCATCTAAACTTTGGAAAAGAAAAATAATACGGTGATTAAGGACAACCTGAAGTTACTTGATAATGTGATGCTGAGGGGTTGGAATCACCTTTCATTGCTGAGCTAGGATGAACACAGGCTGCTGAGTGCAGGGAAGAGGTAGCTGGTGGGTTTTTCTGATATTTTGCAATAGGGCAGCTGCTTATGTTCTTTCCATTATAAGGGAGAGAGATGCAGAGAGCTCTATTAGTTCTGAGCTGAAATTGAACCATGCTAATTTTAAAGCATTGCAATCTGGCCATTTTATTTCCTCCAGCTGTGGGTCTTGACTTTCAGCTGGAAAGAGGGGACAAAAAGACAGGGCAAGAGAAGGACTGGAAAAAGTAAAAATGCAGGATGCCTGTCAATACCTACTCTTGAGTTAGTTGACTCTAAACAGGACTATAATTGAAAGAAATTCAGGCAAGGTACTGCCTCCCCCTAGAAATATGCACAGTTATTGTTCTCTAAATATTTAAGATGCACTATTCAGGAATTCCTTTTCCACTTGAAATTTTTCTTAGGATGTTAAAAATATGGGGGGTGCCTAGAGTACCCTAACAGAGTGCATGTGATAAGGTCTGCTATTCCAATTTTTTCGTCACAGGCGTCAGTAGGAAAAGTTTTCAAAGACACAAAGGGGAATTGGGTACTTACTTCCTACCCAGTTCCTAAATCCTCTCTGTGCCACTGGAGACCACTCCCTAGATGAATAACCAATGAACTCTGAAGAACCCATTTCCAGATGTGAAGCTGGATTTATGATACTAGAAATTCTCAACAGCGGCAAAGTGCTGAATTTATGGTTCACGTTTGGATTCTTTCAAAAAGGGTCACTTACAGAATATTGTTGGAGGTTTCCCTATTAATCAATATAAAAGTTAAGATGAGGAGAAACATCAAGGAGTGATTGGCAGGTTCCCACCGGTTTGCAGGCACTCACTTTAGTGACATTTATGAAATGTTAGAGAAACTGAGAGCTCCCAAAGTATCAGTCCACATTTTGCAGGAAGTCTAAGTCATTTCAGTCTACAGAGAAAATGAAAAGTGTCTGTTTCTTTAAATCTTTAATGAGATGTGGCACATGCTGCATCAAGGATTTAAAAGCTAAACAGACATTAGGACCTGCATTATATCTCTGTTCTTTGACTATCTTTAGTAAACAAATGCAGTTTAAAGCATTGTACTTAAATGATATTGTTATTAACCCTGCTTATTTTTGAGGCAGTGCATCTCAGTCACTGCACATTGACAGTGTGCAGTTTAGATAGCTCTAGGGATGCTTTGCAGTTTGTACATAAGTAAGCATCAGTGTTGAAGTTGCCAAATTGCTCTGAGAGCAGCAGTGCCCTGGCTTTGCCAGACCAGGCGCCTTCCGGCTGCACACTGACTGCAAAGTAACAAGAAACGGCAAGTGTTACCTGATAAGAATAACTCCTGGAAGTGACATTAGGGTGGCCTCCCTAAAAGGAATGAGGAAGAGTAATTGCCTGACATTCTTGGGGCTGGAGCTGTGACATTTCTCTGAGACCTGCAAATTTCTTCAGGCTGTCTATGGTACTGTAATGCCAAACCACTAGCAACTCACTACATTCCTACCAGCAAAGCCTGGCTCTGGCAGCTCAGTGGTTTAGTAGCCAGTATTAACCTATTATCCTAAGTAAAAATATTTGTAACAGGTGTGTGCCAGACACATTTCCAATCTCATTAAGAAGCTAAAAAAAACCCACCAAATAAGGCAAAAGGTGGATTTCGGCTGCCATTCAACAAAACACAAAAGTGCGCACCTACTTCAAATGTGAAAATTCTCACTGCTTTTGAAGAACATACATCTTTAGTATTAGCATTTAGATTATCTCTTGACTTACCATTGTTGATTTTTATCTTGAGTGTTGTAAAACTGCTTGATCATCTGCCTTAAAGTCTTCTGTCTTGGAGAGATCCTGAGTAGACTGTAAGCTCCGTAACATTTGCTGTGTGAAGGCTAACAGTGTGAATGCCTTCATTCTCTACATCCAGGAACAGCTGGGGCCACACTCAGAGCACAGTCTTTCTGGGACATGGCTAGTATGGAATCTACCTGCTCAGTGTAACCTACAGGCAGAGGAGGAAATGTAAGGTTTGACCTGCTCTGGTCATTCCTTCCTTTGGAGCCACTTCATGGCTCCTACTGAGGGCAGTGGTGCAAAGTCTCTCTTGGCTGCTATTGAAAGAAACACTGGGTCCCACAACTCAGTATCCTGTATTCTTTAGTTAAGCAAACTTTAACTTGCTGCCTTAACAAAAGCTTCTTACGCTGCTTCCACCACAGAAGTGTTTGTATGTTGCACAAATACTTTTCAAACAATGTTTAGCTGTTTTGTGTTATACCAAAATATGTATCCTCTGAGGAAGGCTTCTGTGATGCATCTGCAGACTGCAAACTGCCAGTTCAGTCACCATGCTATGGTTGTTTGAACTGTCTTTAACCTGAACTGTGAGAGTCCTGGAGTCTCAGTCTAGCAAAACTCCATTGTCATAGTAATGGCTAATTCTTTTAAAATAAGCTTTCCATAACTAAATCATAGGTAATAATTCCTTATATTCTTCACAGATATTTCCTTGCTCCTCATGAAGCTGGAACAGCTCCCTGTATCTCAAGCAAACACATGCAGAAAAACATAAACTCAGATCTTCAAGATACATGGTGAAGTACTAGATTCACTTCTGTGTGCCTGTTTCTAATTCCTGACACTGCCTATTTTACATAAACAGTTTTCAAGCAGAAATCCTCCTTTACTTTGATTAGTAGTTGCACTTTAAAATCGATTACATAATATATCCTTTGGGAAGGAAACAATTTCTGAGAATAAATGAACAGCCAGCTTTCTGGATCTTAGAAATAGCACTAAGATTTGTTAAAATGCAAACCAGCTGTTTAAGAAGCTCCTCAGAGGCTTCTAAAAGACAGAAAAGATTTGACAACTGATCTTCAAGCAAAAGCGCTTAGGTTAAAAAGTAAGTAATTTTAGCAAGACTTTGATGTCTGATTATCTAAAATTAGGAACTTCTTAGCTAACTAATTTCCTCTGGTTTTCATAACTGAGTTCATTAGCTAAACACCAACTGGACTTCAAGGAGTGTATTGACGTGACACAAATCATGAACAATACAATTTCTTAGGAGGCCTTGCAAAGGGCATGAAGTAGCTTTTGTTCTATTCATTCAACTGCATTTGTGCAAAAGCTCTCTGTGCTATGCTAACAACCCGAAGCTGTCCTTCCAAATCAGTGAGCTTTGGGTTTTAATCACTGCAAGTAAATGAGCTATTCTAGTTACCAAAGGAGAAACAGTTGCCAGTCATAGTAGAGAAGAAAGCAGACCCACTGCAGGGCATGAAATTAAATTTTCCAGGTAGTAGCCAGTAATTGATACCACAATATGACCTTTGCCTGTAGCAGCCAATTTAGAGCCTTATGGAACTGCAGCCGAGGCAGGACAGAGGCTGTGACCATCAGTGCACTTGCTCAGCAAAGAGAGTGCTCTCTGCCTTCACTGGCAGGTAGATCTGTGGCTTTGTAATTCACATGAAGCAAGACTCACCTGATGCAGACAGCACCCCAAGAGTATCTTTACACAGACCTATTTTTAATAACATTTTTTGTAACATGGAAAAATAACAGTACAGCAAATTTGCATACAAATTGCAAGGAACTAACAAGTCTTGATACTAGCATATTTATGTGCCCTTAGGCAATGACATTTTTTTCCCTAAGCTCAAAAACTAATGAAGAACCTGTGTCAGTAATCCTCATTTTATTCCCTGTAGAAATCAAGCATAGGGGGATTCTACACCCCTTTTAAACTGCCAAAGTCTCTGGATTTCCGCTGACTAAATAGCAAGTGAAGCTGATGATTCCCATGCAAGATTCTCACTCAGCCTTGAGCCATACCCACAAATCAAGCCACCTGAGTGAGGCACACATCTTGCCCAGCCATCCCAAATAAGAGAAACAGGCATTGATGGAAAGGAATTTATCTTAGCTGCAGGCTCAAGCAACTTCTGGAGGTACCCATTTCACATTCACTAATGCTCGGAGTCGCCAAACTCCCCAAATAAGCACGTACCAAAGCAAAGGAGGATCAGTCTTTGTCTACCTGCTGAAGTCAACAAAAGCCTTTTCCAAGAACCTCAGATGAAGACCTCAACTGTTGTCTTCCAGGAATGAAATAAAAAGTAACTTTGTCACCAGCACCACTCTGTCCAGATGACACTACAAAACTGAAAGCACACATAAGGTAGTCTTTGTAAAGTGAGTGTCTTTCCAACCTTACAAAATGCAGCAGCAACTTAAAGCAAGTCCCCATGCCCGCTACTGAGGGACTTCCTATGGATTTTCTCCAGCACATTTTTCTCCATAAAATCAATAGGGCTACATGTGCATTTAGAAGCAGGCAGTATTCACCAGATAGGTGCCCGGAATAAGTCCAGTATCGCTGCGGCTTCCCCATGAAGTGCCACTTATATTACTGAGTATTAAATCCGCTGCTGATAATTTTACCTCTCTACTGTAGAAACAGTAATGCATTCTCTCAGGCCACTGAAATCTGAAGCTGTGTGCTGAATACAAAACCAATAGACCTGAGAAATGCTGAAAATTTTATCAGCTGGGAGAAATTAGATACATATCATTTAGAAATGCTGCTCCAACCCTAGTTGTTTCTCAGATTATTTCTTCTTACAAATATGCATCCATAATCAGGCATGAAATTCTAGCTATTTAATTAGAAATGCCTCCTGAGTTTGGGCTTATTAGAATACAAAACCAAGTGCAGAAGCAGAAAGAGACTTAGAACAAAAAAATCCTCACACAATTAGATATAGCTTTCTCAGCCATGTCATTTTGATTGCAGAGGACTGGAGTCACAGCTCCCTATTCAATTTAGATTGCAATCAGATTCTAATTCAGATTTTAATTAATATTCTAATTTTAGGGAAAAAATGCTACAATAGTGAAGAGAAAAATTACTTGTGGGGACTCTCCATACAGAATGAAACGAAGGTCAAAGTTTAGAAATGCAGGGATGAATGGAAGCCAGCATAATGGAATCACGTGATTTCATTATGATCATTGCATGCTACAGAAGGGCAACCAAGGAGGAGATGTCCTTTTCCCTGTTGCTTGGATGGCTACAAAAATAACTTCTCAACTCTCTATCATCTCACCTGTCTGCAAATGAGACCAATAGCTATCACAAATTTCTTCAACATGCCGGTAGCGCTGACAAAGGAAAGATGACACTTGGCAGTCCTGCTGTCAGAGCTAGAACCCACTCTCAGCCTGCTGTCACTGAATTATATTACTCAAGCAGGAAGGGCTTGATTGTCTCTGGACAATGGGAAAAAAAAAAAAAAAAAGAATTTTGTTGTTCCAGGATAAGGATGAAGTTACTTCCTGGCACAAGATATGTGCGACATGTTTCCTTCCACCCATGCACCCACCCACGCACCCACCCACGTATACACACAGACCTTGTTTTCTTCCTGGCACTGAGCAAATCCTCTTCTGTCCATGGTGATGCACATTCACCTCCTGTGCCAGCTCCCAGCACCTCTTCTGCACCCCTTCTCTTTACAGCCTTTCATTCACATGCCTTCTGCACCCACTCTTCTGGCCCAAACAACCCTGCAAGGTACCTCAGTTAAATAGACAAATCCATGGACAAATGGCTACTAACAGCCATCAGCATGTAGAATCAGGGAGGCATCTGCTTCTGTTTGGCTTTCAGGTTGGCTGTGGTCTTCTGCTTGTTCAGGAACTTCCAGCAAATGGTAAAAGTCATCCCATAGTGGTAATGGAAAATCAGAGTCCAGAAGAATTATGTACAAAAATTAAACATTTTCCCTGTTTTTACAGACAGTCATAAGGAGTTCCCTGTGAAAACTTGACAATAGGGTATGCCATGGCTAGAATGGGAATTTCATGTGAAGATGCTGTTTGTAATTGTAGTGTAGAAAACACCTCAGATACTGTACAGAGGTGAGATACAAAGCACAGGATAACTTTCAACTGACAGCTTAATCTTGGTAATGTGTGGTCCTGAGGCCAAAAACAAAAGGACATGACGCACTGCTATTTGCCCATGAGTATTGACATGCAGGGCAGAGGAGGTAAAAGTGCAGGAGGTGCTGCCCGCTAAGGCACTGAAAGCCAGGGCTTCCTAGCAGCAAAGCAGAGGCCAGGCATTGAGAGACCAGGGCCAGGGGGCACCTGGGAGCGTGGGCAACTGTCTGCATCAGAAACTGAGATGCCAGAGCTCTTGCTTCAACACCAGCTCAAGTGAAGAGGCCCTTAGCTCAGCAGTGTCCCAGGCTGACAAAGCCTTCTAAAAATTAGGATTTATTACTTGAATTCCAGACTGTCAGAGCTAGTGAGCACCAGCAGCCCTCCACAGCCAAGCCTGCACCTTGCCATGCTGCCCTGTTCTTCCTCCAGTGCGTTCCCTGCCCACTCAGTCTTCCCTCGACCTGCTCCTGCCATCCTCTGTTTCACAGCGTAGTTGTACCTGTGCCTGACATGTTGAAGGCCACATTCATGTGCTTTCCTTTCCATTTCAGAGCCACTTGCTAATTGAAGAAAAGAGGAACTGCAAGCAGTTTGCTCCTTGGAGAAGTCTGATTATGGGGCTCAATGACTGTGATTATGCTTTCTGCATTCACCTCCTCTTGCCAGCACTCCTCTCCCTCCCTTGCTCACTGCAGAGTTTTTTTTTTTCAAGCTATGAATTTCAGTGTTAATCCCTAAAAGGGTTGGGAACAGATAGCCTGCTTCCCAAATTTACTCATCAGCTAGATAACTACATCATGAAATTCAGCAAACATATTTTTTCTGTCCTAATGAAGTCCTTTTTCAGTTGAGCTAAAGGCAGTACAACCTTGGCTAGCCTTGGTAGACCTGAGCTTTTCAAGGTGCTTTGTGTGGAGATTGGCAGCTAGCCCAGGGCAAAAGTGCTCTGCATAGAACCAGGCTGAGACCTTGGTGAACCAGCACAATGAAGAATTCAGTAGCCAATCAATAAGACAGCCATCAAAATCAACTTTAAGGGCGCCTTATAGAGAATGTTATTATAACATCTATGAACTAATAGTTGAGTGCCCTCAGAGCTTTAGGTGAAAGCAATTGTTTCTATGTGTGGAGGTTATTGTTCTGTCTACCTTAAAAGCTGAGGGAAATAAAGTCTAAGAACACCAGAGCTCCTTTAGAAGCAGCAATATAGGCTGTGTGCATGTCCCAGCTTGATGCTTGTATTCGTGCAGCCACGTGAAGCTTTGTGTTAATTTTTTGAGGCCTTCCTCCCTAATCACTTCTTCACAGCACCAAGCAGCACTCACCTCACAACAATATGCCTGGATCAGGGTCAGAAATTCCTCACTTTATGGCTACAGTTTAATCTTTGATACAGATCAAAATGGGAGGAAGTGTAAGGGGCTTTCGCCTTCTCAAGATGGCAAATTTCTCCAAAATTCAACATCTTCCCTGGCATTTTTGTGTTGGGATGAAATCTGACACACAAATTTTGAAATTTTGAGAGGATTAGACCCTAGTCTCAATTCAGATCTGAGCTGTAAGCTACATCAACCTTGTGCAAAGTCTCCTTCAAACCCTGCATAAAGTTGAAGAGGAACAGCAATGTATTCCAATCTTGTTTTAGGACATTACTTCATCTTATCTCATGGACTTTTACAGATATGCTCATTAATTTTCTAGTTTTCTGCCACCAATCATCTATTTCAGCTATTTCAGAATACCCTCTGAACCTCCTTTACTGTGAAAACTCAGGCAGGTTTCCTTTTCTCATTGTAGTGACAGCATAATGGATTTTTTAAAAATCTTACTGATGTTGGGAAATGGCAGATTTTGTTAATGACGGTTTTTGTGTCATGCTGGCCTTCTTCATAACTTTTTTACCTGATGGTGGGCAAAAAGTAGCACAAGTGAAATGATATTTCAGTTGAAGTCTTTTGATCAGAAAAGATTCAATTCTGACCTGCAACACACAAAAAATAAATGGAAACATCAGAAGATGTGAAAAAGCATTTTGCACTGTTAGAATTTCTTTTTTTTTTAAAAAAAAAAGGCTGTGTCTATATTTATTAGGATTATAATTTATGCTTGTGTTTAACTTTTCACAAGAGCATCTGGAAATAGAAAGGGGCCTGATATAGACAGTGCATAGCCTTGAACTCCTAGAATACTGCAAGAACTGAAATCTGCAGGGCACCATCTGTACTATTGTTTGACTGCTGAGAATCTTGAAAGCAGCCTTTTTACAAAGCACCACTGTGCTTTAATTACAAGTTTAGAGGGAAAAAAGCCAAAGAAATTTCTGGCAGCACCCATACTGACAGGAAATCCAAACATCTTCAAGCACATAAGCCAAGGAAACTGCTGAAACTGAACTTATTTAGAGCAGGGCTTAGTTTCGCTATGTGCGAGATGAGCCTGAGGCTGGAGGTGATTGTGTCAAACAGAATGAAAGAGAAGAAGCAGCAGGAAGAGGGTGAGGCTGATCAGAGCACCAGAACATACTTCTGTGAGTATTTGGTGGATATTTCCATGCCTACCCTACTGCCTTCCTGCTCTTCCTGCATCCCCGCAGAAGTCGTTTGCCCTTGGGCATGATGCCAGCCCTAAGCAGAGTAGCTGGGACTTGCCTGATAGGAAATCAGCATTTCCTTATGCCCTTTGGGGCAGACCATGCCATGTGCCAGCTATTTACAGAGACTGACACTTTCATTTTATTCCTTTTCCACATATCCTCTGCTTGACACATGGTGCACCATCTCCTCAAACTGTTAATCATCAGTACAAATTCCCTCTGGTTTCCTCTGAGTTGTTTTCAAAAAGATCCCACTTTTTTTGATCTAGCTGTATATGTATTCTTTCTGATCTCATTTGCTTTTATGCACATAACACACAGACACATCAATTTTGCAACCACTATTAGCACAACTTAAGGTGAACTCTGCAGACAGACAAAACGCAGCCCATTTTGATCTGCCAGGCTTGAATGGGTAGACACTATTGAACTGAAAGGAGTAACTGCAAGATATTGTACCAGATTGTGAACAAAATGTTTTAAATATTGGATAAGCTAAGATTACTGGGGACCAACACCCTGGAAAACTTAAAATGTACAGAAATCCAATTTGCCTTTCTGAGTGGAGGGGTGGGGGGAGGGGGGAAAGAAAACCCAGCCAAAAACAAACTACAAAAAAGCTAATGTCCCCATCAATAAGCTATTAAGACCTTTACTCACATTCAGTAATTTGGCTCAGGTATGCAATATTTCTATAGCCATTGTGTACTTGATTTGCCTGACATGCTCATTGTTCTGGATGGGTTGTTTTTCACAGCTGAAACAAATAGCCATGACCTTTTGTTTCTAAAATGAAAAATCTCTTTTCACTCCAAAAAGATTTCTATCTTGGCTACTACCAAATATTTTCTTTCCTCACTAATAAAGAATCTACATAGTTCTTCTATTCCTGAAAATGACATCTGAAGGACTATTTAAGCTGAATCAGTGATCTTAGCTAGTGACTCCCTACAAAGTGAGAAAGGCTTTGCACAAGCAGGCTCCCCACACACTGTTTCCTATGCAAAAACTGGCAGCAGTGTCCTCCACTGAGCTCTCATCAGCTCTTTAGAAGGGGCAAAATTGCAGTGACCAATAGGCCCTTACTGCTGCTAAACAACCAATAGAATTTGCAGGGACAAGAAGGACTGCAAGCTGACATGTAGTTCAGCTGGCACATGCCCATAGGTTATCTGGAGGAACATTCAATGGCAGGGTGCTTGCTTTGGGCCTCATAGCTGAAGGAGTTTAAGGTGTTGTTTCTTTTAGGAAACAGCTGAGCTTCTAGTAATGAAGGAGGCCTGCCGAATTTTAAGTATACATTTTGGAGTATTACTAGTAAAAGTGCACCAAATGCAGCATTGAGCCTCCTGCACATTCCCTGTATGGATGTTGTTGAAACACTTTCACAGCAGTTATAACATTCATGTCCAGAAAATCATGATTGTAAATGACTGCACAAGAAGATCCTAGCAGACCAGGAAAAATTAACAGCTGATTTTTGTATTTTCTGAATGCACAAATCAGTTACTTGTATTGTAGGGTACAAATACTTCTCTTGCCTGGGCTGAAGCCAAAAAGTTTTCATTTCTATCTAAGAAATACAACCCCTGACCTTCTTGGAGCCAAATGCTATTCTGCTGCCTTCTGCTACTTGCCCCTGTAAGTACTTCTGTTCAGCCTTGAGGGAGTTGGGTTGGCACTATGAGGACAGTGATAAATGTAAAATTCAGGTAAGAGCAGGCTCCTTTACCTCAGTTGCCCTTTTCAAGCCCAAATTACCTGTATCCTGCCTCAGCCTCACCTGGAAGAGCAATCAATCCTCAGCATTGCCACCGACTTATTATTCCCCAGCTCTCATGCCTTCTTTTACCCCTTTTGCTAATGGCTGTTTTTCCTAAACTCTTCAAAGCAGAATAATACATGCTTTGCAGTTTGATTTGTATATGTCTTTAATTAAATCTTCCTGTTCAGCCTAACTAATCTTACACTTTCTGCACCCTGCAGATTAGTTTGCTGTTCATTTCCACAGCTCTCTGAAGAGACAGGCTCTTTTACAAGTTTATGATATTGCTTTCATGGCTAATTTACTTTCCTCTGTTAGAATAGGAATTTTACTAATCTACTCACATTGCAAATCCTCTCCATCATGTTCTTCAGGATTTCTAAACTTCCAAGAAATTAAACTGCTCCTCTTTCTCACTCGATTTCATACATGTTACAATTTGCTATAGCGTATTTTATGATGCACTTATCCAGGAGTATCTGTGGTAATATGTATTTATTGGACAGCCATAATTATGTAGCATTCTATAATTCTATAATATTGCAGCACTAGCCAAAGATTGAGCCTTGGAAAAATGAGAATGGGAGTAAGTTCAGCTACTTCTTGGATTCCCCCTCACAGCTTATTAAACAGTTGGTGTTCAGACCATAACTTCAGTGGGAACAGAGGGTCGGCTCTGCAGCCAGTGAGAGCAGATGGAGCTCAAGCAATTCCAGTCCTTTTATCTCTGTGCATTAGCTGAGACTCACTCACAAGTCAGAAACATTTGGCTTCTTCAGAAAGAGAAAAATCCTGCTCTCAAAGTGTTGCTCTGTGTTGTGTTTTCCAAAACAAACAAACAGAAAGGAGGCTGCAAGGTTCATCCTGAATCCCTGACCTGGCATCAGGCATAGTCCCATGGCATCACTGGCCCAGCAGTGAGTGAGACTAACTGTTATTTAGGGGTTGGAACGAGCACATTTCCTTCCTGGTGCCGGGAAAATGTGAGGATCTTTTAATCCAGCTTCAATGTTAATACATTGAAGGAGCTATGCCCTCAGTCAGGTGAGGGGAAGCAGTTACATAGAACAACTTCTCTGCCATAGTAAGTGCTGGTGATTTAGCTTAGCTCACCCAGGATCCAGCAGTTGTGACTACTCCATAGCACAAGGCAGTGATACAGCTCAGATTTTGCCATCCCTTTAAAAATTCAAGGCAAACATCCCCTTTCATCTCACATTTTGCCAACGTGTTTGGGAGCCAATGGGCAACCTCTCCTTGAAAGCTGAGGGCTTTAGGCAAATTGGTGTTTGGATATATGACTGAGAAACTAGTGATTCATCATGGAAATCTTTCTAGTACCTTTACTAAGAATACTTTATTCTAAAAAAATGTGAAGGTTTGGTCAAAGTTGTGGTGAGGGCTGGTGACTTCAGGCAAAACTGAGTAAAGGCAATCAAGGAAAGAAATATACTAGCAGACTAGAGATACAAGAAGAACATAGCATGTCTATAGTGGATCCTCAGCTCCGCTGTGATCTAAGCAAAGATCTACATGCCTCTAAACAGCCTTCTCCTCAATGAGCTACTGAGCTCATAATCTCAGTTTATGGGACAAGAATCCTTCACCAGTCCCTGAGCTGTTTTCTCTTTGATTCCTGCTGCCTGACCCAGATGGGATAGTACAAACTATAGAGGTAAACTGGTCTGTGGTGAGGACTTCCCTGGGACATGAAAGTACAGAGCTGTAGGAGAGCAGGACCAACTTACTAAGGTGTCCTAAGAGCTGCCTCAGATCTCAGTGATGCAGGTCAAGACCTTCAGTCAGTAGCCATCTTCTTGCTGTGCAGCAAGGCAAAGCAGCAGTTGTAAAAAATGCCTGGGCAGCTGAAGCCAGCTGGGTGAGTGCTCATGCTATAGAGACACTGCTTTCTGCTGACATCTGCTTACCTCCAGCTGTTTGTGGCAGCACTCACTAGAAAGACTGGTTTTAGAGTGGAGAGGCTGACACTGGTGTTGCAGGATTTAATGGTAGTTGTGTGTTATAAGCCAGTGCAAGCATCTCTCCTTCTTTGCTGCCTTGAAACATCAAGTGGCACCAGAAGTCCTGTTTACCATAGAAAAGCTAGGAAAGGCATCGGAGGGCAGAAGAACCAGGATAAAACCCAATGCTTTCAACAGATAAGGGAATTGTAATGCCTTAGACAGTGGCTTCAAGGGTCTTTCCTACCTACAGGCAGGCTGACCTCAGCCTGTCCTAGTAGGCACCTACTTTGTCCCTCTGCTCTGTGAGGAATTACCATTGAAACAGCTTTTAAAGACCTACAGGCTTAATTTCTATTCTTAGCCACAGGTGCTCCCCCTCAGCAGTTCTTATTTATGGGCTGAAGGGCTGCTGAAACCGTAAACATCCAAGGGTTCTGTCACTTTGTTTGCTTGAAGTGAGAAAGAAGTGGCAGCTTTTGCAGCCCCATTCTGGCCATTTTCTTCCTGTCAGGGTGGGAACACCAGCTGAGCACCTTGTTTTTATTATGTGAAGACTGGATAGAGATTCCTCAATTAGCTTTAAATTAACTGTCTCTTGTCATTATGAGTTCCCTGAGGATAAGTGTGAGGGTGCTCTCAAGAAGGTCGTTAGGCAGCCCTGCCTGTGTGTCCACTATCTGGGTACCCACCAGGCTGCACCTGCCTTCCCCAGGTTTAAAGCTTTAATTAAGAACCTCCTGCGTGTCTGGTCTTCACAAGCACCATCTGGCACGCCGCAGAAAATATGCTCCGTTTTCATTACTGGCAAATCCTAGGGAAGCCGTTTGTGTGTATTAGAGGCAGGGGGTGGAGGGTGGGGGTTAAAACTTACATAACATTTCCGAATGGAAAGAATCTAAAGGAAAATGATACCTGCATCCAAGATTGGGTTCACGCTTAGAAAATTTATAATACATGCAAACATTTTCATTGTCAGGACTTCAGCATATGGACTGTGCTGGAGCATGACTACATGTACCATTTCCCAAGACAGACCTGTAAAATATGGCATCTTCTTACTGCTTTGCTTTTCAGTGTGCATCACCACCAAGATTCAGCATTTCGTTTCCTCAAATTTCACAGCCACGCAAAGCCTTTTGTTACAAGCTAGAGCATGTGCAGTTAAATGCAAATCCTTGAATTGACTCTGCTGCAGTTTTGTAACATCCTGCACTCAAATGTTTGTAACTTTTTCTTATTAATACATGCATCTTCCCTTTCTGTCACTCTCCTTAGTAGACTGCTAAACTGTAGATCATAATTCCAAATACCCAACTGTAGCTACTGAGATATGACTGATTACAAATCTGCAAATGAAGAACAGGCACCGCACTTTCCAAAATCTTGAAAACCTATCAGAAAGTGGTTGGCTGTGGTTGTATGCGATATTTGGCAGTCTGAGAGAGAGTAACAACATTTTCCAAAGTATGTCTTGGAAACATTACAGATGGGTAACCCCACAAACTACAGCTTGTACTTGTAATGCCTCTTCCTCGAATAGTCTGCTGTTGAGATTAACTGCAATTGCTCCAGCCTAGCATGCCACTAAAAATACGCACCTATGGGGCAATGACATATCCCAACCAGAGCTGGCTGCTGAGAGGCCAGATTTATCCATGGCAAGCTTGGATACAACAAGCAGCACAATGAAAGAAACCACTTAACAGATCTTTCTTCAGTGCTGCAAATTACAGAAGAAGAAAATTTGGAGTTTTAACAGCTCACTTCTTCAACAAAAGAAGTATGAGTCCAAATAGCAAAGTAAGGAAAATGCAAATAGGTGAAATGAAGTTTAATGTGTCTGTACCAACTGTAACTTCAAGAGGCGGATAAAGGGATAGAACATTAGAAAAATAGGTAGCACTTGCAAGGAACAACAGCAAAATACAGACCCAGTTAGGTAAGTTTCTTACTGCGGGAAGTAGTTTAATAAGCGTCTCCTCTTCAGTTTTGTATTGGACCATTATCTCTGCATGGGGCTAGTGATGACAGCTTTTGGATATGTCAGCTTTCACAAAAAGTAACACAAAAGTTCTATTTGCATGTAGCCGTTTCGTGTGGTACTTGCAGTGCAAGTAGAGTTGTTCAAGCTAAACTATAACTGAGCATCAGTTTCTCTCAGTTTTCCTTCTGCCTTTGTGCTTAAGATTATTTCTTTCTACATTCTGCTGTAATATTGCTGTACTGCCATATTTTATGCTGGATTTGGCTGCATTTTCATGATGAAATTATTGCACACAGAAAATTGCTTCAGGATCACTAGCTTAAGGTATGCTAAAATATTACTGATGTTAAATTTGGTTTGAATTTTCAATGCAAATTTCAGTCATCTCTTTTTCCATGGGAACCGTTGGTCTTAACCCTCAGGGTTTAAATCCCCAAGTGATAAGAAATGCCATATAACCTTTAGCACTGAGGAAACCAAAACACACTGGGCCATTATTCTTTGCGGTTGCACAGAGAGGAGAAGGAGATGCTCTTTTCTCATCCTTAATTTGCTTTCCCGGTGTCCCCTGGGGAGCTGTGGGGGCCATAGTAGGCATACGTGAGGATGGCAGTCTCAGTCTTCAAAATTCACCTTTAACGCCTGCTCATCAAAGCGTTTGGAGGGAGGCTTTTTAGAAACTCCCGCTGAGGGCAATTGGTAGCTGGTGGGTGCGCACTCACTCTGTTGAAAGCCCATCCCTAATTGCAGGCAGGGAACGCTCTGGCCTATCTGCTTTGCTCTGCTCCCCAGCAAACTCTCACGCTTTTGAACTCTGTGAGCACAATTACAGGTCAAAGTCTTTGCGAACAGTCCTGACATTAAGGTTTCAGTGGCATTTGGCCTTGGGACGTTAACAAGTTCTTCTCTCAATTCGAGTTGAGAGAACCTTTATTGGCTTGTAACTTGTTTTGTTAATCTAGTGAATGGTTATTTAGGAAACAACAGAGAAAATGCTTACTAATGGTGAAAGCTTCATCTATTGTAAAACACCATGCATCCAAAGACATCAGAGAATGATGAAATGTAGATGAAATGTTACTTTGCCCACATCTATCAGTCTTAATTCATATCACAAGGGGTTTTTTTTTCTCCTTTAAAGAAGGGAAAGGCCTGCATAACACTGTCCCATGATAAAAAGGGACAGCAAAATGGTTATTGAAATTAGACGATTTTGTCACAAAATAACATTCACTGCTGTGTTTGGCTGGAATACTGAACCGCACAGATGAAGCGGCTACGAGTGAAAAGTGGGCAGATAACTCAAGGTTATGTCACTGATACACTAGAAGATGTCTCAATTACTTTTTAAAAGACCTAAAATGTACTAATGTTAACTGAAAAATACTTTTTTTCTTGTTGTGTGAGCCATTTTTGTAGCTCCAGCAGCACTTAAAGTGCCACTAGCTCTTATAATAGGAAAAAATAAAATCAAAATTGCTCCTTACCTCCTACCCTAGTATATAAATTTGCACAACAGTATCTGATTTATCACACCCTAACATAGTGACTCAGCTGCACTTCTTTCGAGCACTATTCTGTTCAGCCTCAAGAGAAAGAGGAAGCAATATACTTGCTGTGCAGAGACCTCTTTCAGTAACAGCCGCAGAACAATTAACATTACCTCATTAGCTATTGTAGTTCCTTGAAAGCAGAAAAATCCAGATTTTCCTCTCCCCATCTGCCACTATTATTCAGCACAGAAGGTGGGGTGAGAAGTATGTTGCTTTAATTTGAACAAAATCTTCAGGGCAGAAATCCATAGTTGTTAAAATTAATGTCCAGACTATTCTGCTGCTCCCAAACTGCCTGCCTTGGAAGCCAAAATGAGTGCGTACGCTGGTAATAAGACGGAGGAGTATTTAATTCTCTCTTTTGTTTTTTGGTGTTTTAGGGTGGGTTTTTTTGTTTGGTTTTTCTTTTGGTTTTGTTTTCTGTTGGTTTGGGGTTGGTGTTGTTTTTTTTTTCTTTTCTAACAGTGGCACAAGTGAAACGCTTGTGTAAAACCCTTGAAGAGACAAAGCACAGCTTTTACCACAGATGGCTGGCAAGATGCATCACAATCCTCCTACTCCTGAATACTGAGCTGCAGACCTTTGGTAAGTGGAAACAGGGACATGCAGAGAGGCTTCAGTGGCCCCATCTGAAAAAGTGAGATTATGGCCCTGACTATATTGAGGTCACTTATTACAGTGAATCAGGGACCTCTGAGTTTTCTGAACACTATGGTCTGCCAGCACCAAGGATGAAAGGGAGGTTGTGGCATGTATATATTTTGGCCTAAGGAATGGTCAGGCATTAGGCAGTGCCTGCTGACTACTGTAGGGTATGGCTGCACTGAACTGAGAATTGGACTCTAGCACTTGAGTCCTTCCAGTGTCAGTGCTGATGTACTCTGATGGCAGAAATTACATTTGGCAGACACTGACTTAGTCTTGGAAAGCCCTTCAAGATATGCTTCTGTACACGACTTCTGCTTTTACGGCCCTTCAGCATCTTAAACATCTATGAGGTCACTGCAAATGAAACAACAGAGTATTACAACGTATTTTCCCTTCTATCTCCACATTTCTTGAGTTACACTGAAGTCACTCCAGGTAAGGTATAGCAGTACCACGAGTTAGGAAAACACTCAGCATATACATTCCTAGATCAATTTATTATCAACACTCTCAGTGGTCTCAGCGTAAGTCGTCTCTGTCATTGGCTAGATGTTTTCTCTGGAACATCAAGGAAAATGGTAACACTGTTCCTCAAATGAGGTATTTCATTACCGGTAAAGTTAATGCCTTTCAAATTTTGTTATGTAACTGGGCATAGCTGTTTAAAGTAATCATCAAGTGCTCTGGATCCTTCCTTCCAAGTAGGTAAATATAGCAAACATTCCAGCAGCTTAAATGTCCCCAGTACAGTAAAGGCCAATACCTAACTCTTTAGGTGCCTGTTTCTGGTGAGCATTTCCTTG
The DNA here is from genome assembly GCA_009867235.2 of Psittacus erithacus. Taxonomy (NCBI): domain Eukaryota; kingdom Metazoa; phylum Chordata; class Aves; order Psittaciformes; family Psittacidae; genus Psittacus; species Psittacus erithacus. Next base: position 45,329 of record WYDI02008281.1, on the reverse strand, counting down.
GGATGCACAGCTGTCCTCCACCTTACTGTGCTATACTCCTACGAAACCTATAGTATGAGAATTTCACACCCACCCTTTTCCTCCAGCAGGTTTCTAACTATGATCAATCTTATTTAGGGCCTGGTTCAGTAAAGCATATAAGCAACTACTTAATTTAAGAAAAACACCTATCACCACTGTTTTTAAAGATTTGGGATAAAAGGCAGACAAATAGGCCAAGTGAAAATACTCCTTTGAAGAGGTAACAGAATAGTTACTCCAGAAAAAAAAAAAAAAAAAGTAAAATGAAGAAGCAAAAAGAGAAAGGTATATATATATTTTTACACTTTTAAAGGAATTATATAGTTATATTTCTGGAATTATAGCTAATTTGCACAATTTTAGCATAAAGGTAGCTATTGTCATTGTTTGCAGAATGTTGGACTCCCATCTAGCAGAACATTACTATAGTGACAACTGCTAAAGGAAATATTGAAAGAGACAGCTAGATAATTTTGAAAAAATTAACAAAATTTAACCTTGCTGAAAGCAGGCATACCCATAGTGGCTTAAATAGATTACTACTGTTTTCAAGGCTGTAATATTAATCTAGTGAGTGAAAATTGCCAGACTATGAATGCCACTTTGCTGCTCATCCTCCATTACTTTCTGGCTGGCTGAAAGGGTAAGATGGTGTGAAGCAAAAATAATCAAATAATAAAAACTAAAAAAAAGAAAGTATTGCATGCTTTCTCACTCCTACAGTCTGTTCAGAAGCTCTTAAGGATTGCTATAGCCATATTTGGGATCCTTCTGTGACATTACTTTTCACACCATGCCTAGAGAAATTGCAGCTGAAATGACTCAAAAGCTGCTTCTGGGTCTTTCCAAACTGCAGCATTCTGGATATAGACACCACCTTTTAACCACTTATCCAGTCACAAGTCTTAAAATTTCTAGTAAGTGTAGCAGCAGACTAGGTATCAATTTCACTGAAGTAGGACAGCTCATGGTTATCATATTTGTTTTGTTTATCCAATTCAAAGTCTGGATCTGAGTAAAAAATCATGATTAGCAGCAGCAGCATTGCACTGCATGTGACAGAAGATGATATGCAATTAGCATGTTTGTCTGGAAGCTAAAAGGATATCAGCAATTGCTATCATAACCAGAATTTGCATGGAGATCATTACAATTCAAACAGCTATTTGACCTGACTTTTTAAAAGACCAGAATAAAGTAGCCTGATCGGATTCCCCAAGGAATCTGGTGTTCAGCTGGGAGAGGCTTTAGCTTTGTTAACTGTCTAAGCACTGTCAAGTGTTTAAACTGGAATAATAAGGTTTGAATTCCCAAGGACAGCAGGCCAATGCAGAGAGTGTATTTTTAAAAGAAAAGCATTCTTTATAAAGCAATTAATAAAACTCAGACCCTAAGGTAGCATCTGTTCCATTTATTTCAAGAAAGGCATTGCAGAGTAGCAGCAAATTGCCTTATTTCTTCATCTGAGTTGATTTGAAAATGTATCTAATTGTAAAAGAGCCTCCAGAGGACAGTCATCAGGTAAAGCAGTCATATGTAATTGTCTTGGGGGCTCCACTTTGTACAAGAAACAATTTCAGTGAAGCTGAAAACTAAACCTCCTTTATGAGGGTGACAGCCACATATTCTCACTTTCAGGTAGATTGATATTACCAGATAGAGCAAGCTCTCGTGCAGTCCCAAATTATAAAAATGGTCCACTAAGTCTTTTCTATTGTTATTTTCCTTTTCGTTGCTTGTAAGTTATGTTAATCCAGTAAATGAGCAGAGAAGAGGTATCACTGCAAATACTCTTTTAGGACTTCTCAGTCTGGCAAGAACCATAATTACATGGACATTAGATTTCTTAATCACCTATGTCTTTTCCTCCCATGTTTGAAACCTCAGTCTCTGGCTTGTTTCAATGTGAGTTATACCGTAACTTTTTATACAACAACCTTTGTTCTGATCATGTAGCTCCACTGTAAGTCAAAGGCAGTTTCAGGTTACCACTGAGCAAGCCTCTTCTTGCATGTGCTGTAAAGGCCACGTAGCTTGCATAAATCAAATAAACTACTGGACATTGTCAGGACTTAGGTTTGTGCTGCTGCTTTCTATTGCAGGCTTGTAAAAAATATTTCACTCTCAAGGGCCCAGTCAGCAGTTAAAATAAACAACATTAACAAACCATTACAAACTTGTAATGGAAAATAAAAAGCAAAATAAATACACATTTTTCATTTTAGAAGACTTTAGTTTAAATTTCCAAATACAGTTTGATACGGTGTGATCACTTACATCACTCAGTTCAGGCTCTGATGCAGATTTAGCTGCGCTACAGAGACCGTGCACGTAAAAAAAAAATTAACATGCTTTTATAACATGACCTCCAGACCAGAGCTTGTGGAAGGCATTAACATGACAAGCCTGCATGAGAGACCTTAGAGTCTGTGCAAGTGAATATCAGAGAATATTTTCAGAAGTATTTCATATGTTGCCTGCAGGATCTGTTTTTAAAACAGACGCTGGTACCTGTCTCCTGTTAATCTCCATGTAGTAAGGTGTCAGAATATCTTCTCACATGCTTACTTAGTTCTTATGGTGACAGTATAAAAATTAAGTATAAGACAGTTCACTTGAACTGGTGTTAATGCAAGTGTTTACCCTGTCCTCACAATTTCATCAAATTCTTACTGCGGCATGTGTGCAATTGGAAAGTGTTCTTACCATGTCCAGGCAAAATTTCTGTACAATAACTGATGCTAATAACTCTGCAGCAAAGTCATCACATGGAACAAACTATGCCAGAAAACACAGATCTAAGGCCTTCATTTTGAGTTACTCTGCATAGTATAGCTGGAGTTTAAAAAATAAAGGGTTGTTTCTTCAAAGCAATCTTGAGCAGTAAAATCCTATTCCAGGGAAAGTGCTGTTCAGTGCCTCAAGACAGCCCTCTTCCTTGTTTATCCTTTGAAGATAATTTCTACTGATCTTTGAAATGTGTCCACCTCAGGGATCAAGACAGTTCAAGTGTGTGTGAACCTGCCTGAAAGCTGCAGTTTTTCCCTGCTTGTCATAACAGTCCTGCAGAAAGCTGAAATCGAAAAACCGAAGAGTTGGCAGAATTCTGATTGCAGTTTTTGGAGGTGAGATAAATTAAGTCCTAAGTAATGAAGAAGTGTGGGCTTTCCATGGTAAATTCATGTTGTATCAATAGTGATTTCTTATGTAGTTGATGGCTAATCCTGCCATCAATGTTCATAACTCATTACCAATAGTTAATTCTTTGGAAAATCTCATGTAGAGGGACAGCTTCTGTTAGCTATTTAAAAATATCTCTGTGTTTTATTGATCAAAGTTACTCTTAGTTAAGTTCTGTGTTCATAAGAAAGTACAGAATAGCCTGCTGTCATAAAACATAAGAGCACTTGGTGTTTCTCCACCTTGGGGAAACAAACACCTTATGCTTTTACAGCAACCCGAAGGCCAAGACAGGGGACATGAACTTGCCTCAGTACTAACAGCCTCATCTCCCAGAGGCAGGATGCTCGTCAGATGTAGCTGTCAGAGCAGAGGCCTCCTACCTTTCCCTTTTGTCATCTCAACCAGAGTCATGAGGAGGTAAAGCAAAGGGCGTTGGCTTCACACAAAGAGTTGTGATTTTCAATCATTATCTTCAAAGCAGGTAACATCTCGTCACCTGCTGTCTGTTTTACCTGGTAATTAAGGTAAGACACTTCACTTTGATGTTTAAGGCTGGCCAGCAGCATAGCTTCTTCATGGTGTTGCTCACAGTATGAGGAAATGTTTAATTCAAAGCTATTCAGTGTTTATTAATAGAACAAAGGAAGACGCACCCATGTCTCACCCATGTACCTAAAGCATTAGCGTGGCATTGCTGATCTGTAAACAGTTTTTAAACAGTATCAGTCACCTGACTTTGGGGGTAGTGAAATGTCACTGCAACTTAGGAGGCATTGCTTCTCCTGACCCTAACCCCTGACCCCAAATGGAAATGTTGTCACTTCCAGCACCACAAGGAAGATGACCTTTCTGAACTTCTCCAAATACTAAAGCAAAAGGAAGCGTCACTCGTAGTTTATCCATGTGTGCTTTCCAGATGGTACTGCAGCTGCAAGGTTGCAATTGATTTCACAGCATGGATCAGATCACATCCCATGTGATATGCTGTTATCCTATGTGAGCTGCTGGCTGCCCAAAGGGTTTCCCAGGCTGGTCACTTGGACACCCATATAAGAATTTAGGGTGGCAATTGACAGTGAAAATTTCCAGGTACATTAATAATACTGTGTAATGGTTGGAACCTGATTTATACTGGCTTCAGCACAATAATTGCATTCAAATATGGAAACCTTAATGAAAAACTGGTGCTGTCCCTTAAAGCCATGTCCCTGCATAGAAACAGGAGCTTGCACAGGATCTGTAGCACTCCCAGTGATTGAGCAATAACATTACTAATGCATAATTAAATGAGCTTCTGACTTTTGTAATGCATCTTTTATTTGCTGCCTTTCGCACTGACCAACAGCCAATGCAAAAAAATCCAGGGTATGGCATGGATTTTTCATGTTTAGAGGATACCAAAGGCCAGCAGTGCTCAGGCCTTGGGTTTAGCAAAACTTCAGGTATGGCCAACCTTACAGATGCAAAGGAAAAAATTCCTCCCATGTTCACTTTCTCCAGCACACATATGCAAAAGTAAACCAATCCTGACTCTGCAGGATTAGCTGATTGTTGGAAAATGACAAGCACAAGGTAAATATTTAGGTCCCAGTCTCACTGTGATTACAACCTTGAAGAAAGCAATTATCCATCCTTCCTTGTGCCCCATCTGGGAGCAAGAAATGCCATGTTACATTTCTGGAATGAAGCCCCCCCTACATGTTGTAACCTCTCTAGGAAAGTTCATGCTGGGATATTTACAACCTTGGTGTCATTGCAATAACTTTTCCTTTGAAATCTTTGAATTAAAGGAAAGAAATTTATATTTCATGCCCTTCAGTTCTAACCAGCAGATTTAGAAAATTAATTCCAGCAAAATAACCTGATGGAAAGAATATTACAGGCTTTGCTATTTCTGCCATATCCTGTTACGATTATCATAATTTGATGTGTTGGACTTGAAGTGGTCCTTAGGGAATCAAACAGGAGAAGGCACCCTGCTGGGCTCTGTGGTGCTCTCAGGTGCAGCACAAGAGCCTTTGCTTCTCCAGGGTTCTATAATCTAAGTAATGTTTCAAAAAATGGTATAAAATGTGCTGCTCAACATAATGGCGGTGAATCAATACCTACTGTGTTCCTCAGCAGAAGGTGTCTGCAAAGAAAAATTACACTTGATCTATTCAGACTTTCCCACTCTGTTTTTCTCCAGTTCCTACTCTTCTGATTGTGAATGTTTAGAGGAAGCATCATGGTTTTCCACGAACCTCAATTCACCTCCTGCATTGTATGACATATTAAGCACTACCATTAAAAATATTGTCCAAATGTGTCTTGTGTAAAAAGTAGTGGTAGTATTCAAGTATTTCAAATTTGAACATATGTTTCCATACATGGACTCAGTTTCCAAAGCGCTGGACAATGTAAGGATGATTGAATCTTTACAATACTTACAAGATAAGGAGAGCAGGGAAATATTATCCCTTATTCAATTATGTAAGTGAAGTCAAAGGTTTTTATATGCTGTAGGTTTAACACAAGTGGTTTCCAGCTGGTCTGCAGAGCAACAGGTCTCACAGTTTAATGGTAAAAATCTCTCATAACCTTGGAGAAATCCTGATTCTTCATCCAAAATACTGGGAACCACTGATCTGTATAAAATCACACAATACTGTGATTTGACACTGCCCTGAAGTTTGTGCTGTCATGTAATACATAACAGCACAAGAAGACACTGGACAGTCATGCTTGGGAGAAGCTTCTGATTTTATGCAGAAAGAGTTCAAACAAAAAACAAGCTATGTCAAACTGCAGAAGCCAGTGCCACAAAGTAATAACACAATTAGGTTTAACATCTTCTCTGTTAATGTGTTAGGACCTCTCCTTGGATATCTGTAGGACAGGAAGTAGGTCTTACTCATAGAATTTGCTGTGCATTTCTTCATAATGCGGGTATAAATGGACTGATATTTTACCAAATTAATATTGTACCTGAGTCATTAGGAGCAGGGGTTCATTATTATCTCTACAGTAAATCATGGTAGATATCATTAAAATCTCATCTTTATCTGCATGTCTGCACAGCATTTTGTGTTTTAATTCTAGGAAGAAATCAATTTCACTGCAAATAGTTTGGATAGTGGATTTTACCTTTTCAAGTAAACAGAATGTTTTTCCATTTGCGAAAATGCCAGTGTTGATGTCATTGTCACTCCTATTAGATAGAAAGACTACTCGCAGTTGAAAAAAAAGAGTAGTTGTGAGATACCCTGGGAACTTCCGTGCAATCGAGTGGACTAGGAGAAGCAGGACACTCTGAAACTCCCCTCCTGGCACTCAGGCTGCATGTGAGGGAGTGAAAATACTGGGTGGGAATGGGCTGACACAGACAACCTTCAGTTTGTTTAACAGAAACTCATTCACTAAAGGCAAAACCTCTCTCATTAGCATGTCTGATCCCTACACTTACAGTAAGCAAACTTTCTGGGACAAAAAATTTACAAAAACCCTGTATAACAAAAGCTGAGTTTTACAGATGAACACACTCGTTCACGTAGGAACCTCAGTCAGATTGTGGTATTCGTCTGACTGTAAGGAGGGAGATGGATACAAAGAGATTGCTGCCTCTCAGGGAGCTAATCTTCCCTTTCTTCTGATTTGTTGTTGGAAATTTTTTAATCTTCTTCTGAGGGATCATAAATTGCAGTGAAAGCTCTCTCACATGCCCAATATTTTAGAATGGTGGCAGCAGGATAAGTCAATACCTCCTCCTTCAATCATTTACACAGTGCTTCAAGAAAATGAGACAAAATGACAGCCAGCTCCTATGACAGCCACTCCTGCTGACAAACCCTGCAAGCCAGGACCAAATTCAATACAATTCATCATTTCTGTTCAGATGTCTCTCAATATAAGCTGTTGCTTTCTCACTTTTCTTACTGTGGCTTATATGGAACATAGTCCTTGGCCAGTAAATAAAGGGAGATCCTTAGCACTGTTCCAGCAGCTCTTTTGCCAATAAAAGATGCTGCGAGCAGCTGGAAGAGAAATGCTGCAGCTAGCCTGAATGGGTAAAACCCTGGCTATGGGCTATGCCAATGTCCTCTTGTCTAACAAGAGGCAGGACAGTGGCAGAGCTGCTGCACCTGCCCTGGGATGCTCACCCCAGATCTTGGGACACATGGCCCACTCTCTAACACCACCCGTTTCAAACCCAGAGGAACACTCGTGCACCATGGCTCTTACAAGCCTATTTAAGGGTCTCATTTTTCAAACCATATGCTGCTGTTACAATCCTACAGCTCCTTCAGTATTTCTACTGACTCTTAGCAAGGCAATACACTGCCTTTTACTGGCTACAAAACCTGCGAAATGAGGAAAGCACAAGTGTCATGATTGGCCAGAGGTGCAGGGCTGTTGGCTGCCCTTTTGTGTGCAGCTCCTAGCCCCAGCAGATGCTGGGACTTCCTTAGCCTCCCTGGGGCAGGACCAGGCATGGCAATAGCACATACCCACCCCAGCAGGATGCCAGGTGTGGGGAACAGAACAACTGTTCTGTTTAGCAGTGAGAAAATATAAGGAGCTCTAGAGCATAATTCATGATAGCCTCAATCCTACGTCACTAGTGGGATAAAATAAAGACCTCCATTCTTAGTTCCTGAAGAGAACACCACAGAAACAAAGTGCCGTCTCGGCCCCCAGCTCTCTCCCACCTGTCAGAAAACCCAGGGGAATGAAAAGATATTTCAAAAAAGCTCTTTACAAAATTATTCTCAAAGCAGGCTACTTTAGGCTGAGCTCCAGAGAGCCCTAGGAGAATCTAGAAGATGACCTGATCTATAGCCACTGCCCATGTTGACAGAAAAACTATCTGTGGTGAGTTAAAGCAAGGTGCACATGGTGCTTCTATGGGCTTTTTGAGCCTCCCGCAGAGGGAGAGGTCCCTCCCCACGCGGGAATGTCAGCAAACAGCCACAGCTCTACTGAAATGGAGGAGCTCCAGCTGAGGATGCCATTAGCAGCGTTTGCATTGGCCTTGGTCATCTGAAAAGGGAGAAAGGCTTGACATTTAGGGTTTCTGGAGTTTCTGGGGAGAAGAAATGAGGAAAAAGTCTGAGCAGGCAGAACAAAGCTCTCCCTCAAAACTCCCGGCTGTCAGATTTGACAGGACGGCTAAGGAAAAGGAGAAGAGCAATCAGGAACCAAAAACCCCCTGTAGCAGACTTATAAAATGTCTGGAAAATATGCTGTCTTGGCCTGAAGTGCTCCTGCCTCTCATACTGGGTATAAAGGAGGGAAACCTGCCAGGAGCTGTCTGTGCCAGAACAGGGTGGCAGAGGATTCCAGCTTAGATACTCAGTGATGCATTAGTGGATTTCTGACCGTCCTAGAGCTGCTGGTTTTCAAACAGACTGTTCAGACGGCACTGCACCTGACCTTTCCATGCTGAGTAGCTTTGCTGCTGCAACTTTGATCTTCCCTCATGTGCTCTCATGCAATATGTTTTCTCTCACAATCCATGTATGAATGAAATAAGAACAGGTGACCCCTGTCCCCACACTGCATTTCTTTGTGTGATGTAGGTACTTCAGCACATGTGCAGTGTTTTGTCTGAAAGAACAACCTAGGAAGAAGAAAACAGGAGCCATAGAGTAATTGTACTTCGCATTTCCGTAACCCACTGTGTCAACGGCCTTCAAAGTGCATGTCAGTGAGATTCAGAGGTTTGTTGCAACACATTTACGCTTCTGCCAACCAGCATTATTCTGTTATCAATATTCTGCAGGCGCCTGCCCTCAGCTTCTATTATGTGCGTGCCTGCATTGAACATCACCACTCCCTTTCCTTGGTATGGCTGTTGTCAAGCATAATTATGAAAAGAAAACATGTCAGCTCACACAGCAGCAACCTCTGAAAAGTGAAATCTCTATACTTGCCTCTTAGAAGCAAGAAGATCACAACTCTTTGGTGTCTGATTTTGATCTCACACTTGTTCCCTTCTGATGAAATTTCCTTGACTTCAAAGCAGAGACGATTTACATGGGAATGAGATCCTTGTATGGCCACATGAATGTAAACTGCTCTCTGGCAGTCATACACACTGCTCCAGCAGAGTAATAATAATCACACCAAGACTGAGTTCTTCCACTCCTTCCATAGCTGACATCCCACTGAGGACTTGTTAATAGCAGTGAGTATATGTGAATCCTTCATTTTCCAGTGTCTGACATAGCATCAGCACCAGTAGGATTAACCAGCCAGGCCCAATCACAGAAAAAAGTACCATGATGTCAGATTTTAAACCTGGCCTCAATGCAGTAAGCTCAGCACTCATTTCTAGTGGTGAGCTGAGGGACAAAAACATGACAGCAGTCTGAGAGTCTGGGAAGGGCTTAATCATCACTAAGAATAACCGCAGCTTCCAGCTTGGAACTGTGGATCTGGTTAAACGTTATTACGTGCTTGTTAAAAAAAACAAAAAATAAAAAATTGCAAAAAGAAAAAAAAAAAAAGGCTCATATCTATTAATAATGGCAGGAAAGATTAGAAATTCCTCCATCCTCCAGGTACCTGCAGAAGAGAAACTGTGCACAGTTTTCTTTCCACGTACATCATTTACAATGCTGAAAGCACCAATGCTTTCCATTTTCCAAGGGAAATCTTTTATCGCTTTATCTCAGAGCTATGATTAAACACAGGGCCATTAAGGAGATGGATATCAAAAGTTGGTTTGCTATTGCTTTCAAATGCTATGTTTCCTATTCTGGGAGTAGGCACAAGACAAATTTTACAGAGTTGTATTTCCCCTCCTCTTGAGGAAGAAGGGCATAAAATACCAAAACAAATATTTATCAGATAAATTATTTTACAAGCAAGTGAATGCCTATATCTAATATTTGTTTGTTCTTAAAAAACCCTCTAGCAATAGATGCTGGTTAAAATGAGGCACTGGAATATCAGTTTGAACCAACAACCAAGATGAAGCCTGAGAGCTGAAAGTTTCCACAATAAAATTCATACTGATACCATTTGTATAAAAAGCAGCATGACAGCAAAGCAACGCAGCAAGCTGTAGGAAAAGGACAATAAAGGAAACCAGAAGTCCATTGTAAGGCTTCAAATTGCCATCATGGCCAGATGAGCTCGCAGACAGCTTTCTAGGCCCCACATCACAGCATACAAAGACAGAGAAGCTCCTTGTTCCCCAGGGCAAGAAACTACCTTCCTTTTTCTGCAAAGAGCCACCAGGCAAGACACGCAGTTCCCTCAGAGCAGCTGATGCACTGCAAGCTCACACTCTGCCTTACACTGCAGTGACTTGTTCCAGCTCCAGGAGCTACTGCTGAGTCTGAACTGTGGGACAAGGAAGGATGTGTACTCGCCACGTGAGCAGCACACCAACATTTTCACATCTTTGCAAACAGTAAGCATTTGTTTGAGGGAAAAAGGCAGTTGGGAAGTTGCTTACAGGCAGGAGATGACAGGAGCGAGCTAGCCACGACTCACTGCATCCTCCACCCAGCCTCTGGTGAGAGTGCTGGCAAGACCTGCGGGCTCACTGCCTCCCCGGGCTGGCTGGAGGGAAACTTTTTCCCAAAGCTCAGGAGAGCACTGTCCAGCCACCATCTTTTGGTAAGCCTCCAGCTGCGAGATGCACTTGCTCTTGAGAGCTGTGTGCTCAGCACCACAGCTGGCATCAGTGAGGGAAAATGAGGAATTGATGCTTGTTCTGGCTGAAAAGCAGTGGGGAAAACACATGACAGTTGATGGGGGACAGCCAGCACCATACTAGCTCCAGTGTCTTCTGCTGGCCTTTCTAAACTGGATTAAGCTAAATGACAGCAGATTATTAGATTAAACTCTGTGCTTAATACAGAATATGCATAAATATAACCTGTGTTAAACTATATGCAGATTACATGGTATAATAGAGAAGAAATGTAATATCAACAAGTGCATAGAAATAGCTATTAGTTTTTTCAATTCCCACTTCCACCTTTTACACGCTAACAGTCTCCTAAATAGCCCATGCAACCAAGCTCATAAACGCAGCATGTTAAGCAATAGATTCTATCAGATTTCCTCACTATACTTTGTTATATAGGTTCAGTAAGCCCTAGTGATACCATTTCCTCCATTTTCCCAAAGTGTCTCCTGGTAAGGAAAAGAAAACCTTAGCTTCCAAATGCAATGGCCTTATCAGGTTTTAAATAAGGTATCCCCCACCCAAAGAGGTTACAATTCAGCTTTCTGTCATGCTGCAAATCTAGCACCCATAACCACAGTGCATCGAAACCTAAACTCTGTGCTTCTGCATAGTGCAGTAAGGGTTTTTTGGAATAAGGACCCCAGAAACTCCAGGCAATCTATGGGTTACCTCTACAGAGTGTGCAGAGAAAGTCTGAGAAAGTAAGACCATGTCAGCAGGCTAAAATTTGCTATATGTACCTTTACCAAAGAGAAAAAAAGTGAAAGCCCAAAAAAAAACCCAACAACTGAAAACAACAAATATAAACTACAGTGACTTTTTTGTGTGCATTCAGGACTTTCATTTTTCTTCCAAAGAGGAAAGAAAGTTTTGCCCTAAGACAGAAAAAGAGGGTGAGGGGTTTTGTTTGTTTGCTCTTTAACGCTAATAATAATAATCTACAGCCCATGTCAGAAATGAATGCACTATAAACTATAGAGAATCAATAAGTGTCTGAGTTTGGGTGACATTCATACTTATTTTGAGGGGTTTCAATATTTAGAAAACTATGCGTGACCTGTGCCTCAGGAAGACAGCATACGCTAAGTGGGATGAACCAGTTAGTCACTGAGAGTGTAGCTTGGTGTTGAAGTGGTCTGAGTGGTTTGAGTTATTTTAGTCTAATATTGAATTGGATTCAATACATTAAAAGAGGAATGATTGGAAGGGAAGAAAAAAAGCAAACTGGACACAGTTTTGGACTTTAGCATTTCTCTTCAATTCAGCCACAGTTCATCTATGTCTACAGCAACTTTATCGTAAAGCATGCAGAGAGCCAGTATTCACCACTGAAAGGGCTGCCCCTGCCTTCAAGGAACTCATCTTTACCTCTGTTTTCCTACCCACACTGCTGCCTCCAGCTCCCTCCTCCTGTCCCGCAGCAGTCGAGGTGTGAGCACTCCCCCTCTCCACCACTCAGTGCCCAGCAGTCGGGCTCGCAGTCAGTCTGAAGTGAGCACTGCGTCAATCAGAGAGTTAAAAATAGAAAAAGCCTGGTTTTCCCCAGTAGTCTACAATACCTGTCAAAAATGGAGTGGCTTGTTCTCAAGCTAATGTTTGCCGACTTGTGTTCCTGTACCGGACAGGTAATCACTGAAACCTGTGTTTGCTCTCTTACCCTACCTATTACAATGAACTGAGCAGACCATGAAAAGGTTGGTATGTATTTTAGAGCAGGTATAGGTTGTGAGATGCAGGAAGGAAAGGACAAGCTTAATGCTGGAATTCATGCTTCACTCTGTTTCAACCCCAGTATAGAGGAGGTATTCAAGCAAATACTTAAAAGCATGTCAAGTGTGAGCAGCTATTCAGGACCAGCTAAAGCTGTATTATTATTGAATGAGTAACAGCACATTATCACACAATAATAATGGAGGGGCTAGAAAGCCATTACAGGCTTTGTTATTATTATTTTGCATTGAACTACCTCACCCTTAACCCTATGGAAATATATTACTTGGCCCTAAGGTTCAAAATACCCCTAGAGGCAACTAGCACATTTTACTTGTGCCATGGTCATTTTGACTTCTGTGTCCTCCTTTTCTTTCCTCTGGTGCACCTTTAAGCATGCCTGGTGATAGGGATGTGATAGACTGTAATGTAGGGGAAGAAGCAATGAGGATCTAGCCCTCTCAGACTGTAATCTTGCTGTCCAATTCAGTGTGCTACAACTTGGTCAAACTTTGATATGATAATTAGCCTCTGGCCCCTTTGTAGCCTGCTTTGCTTAACTCAGTGGAGATTTGAAGACTGGCGCTGGTGTCTCCCTCTCTCGTTATTGCTGCCGCTCTCTGAATGCTAACGTACAATCACCACAAGTAGGAGGACTGGGACAGTCTGGGCATGCAGAGTTAAATCAATCCAAAGGTTATTTGTATCACATTAAATTTTTCCTGCCACTTGTTATATACAACAAGAAAAGGCTCTCAAATGAGGTAATGCACATTGATAATATATTATGACAGGCATAGTAAATTAATTTGGAGACTACTCTAAGCAGTGTGAGAACATACATTTTATTGCAGTTTCTTCTGTGGAAAGATGGCAAAAAAATCTCTTTTCTTAGTAATTTAAGAGACTGTATTTGCTTCCAAAATACTTCGATGAAAACTTCAGCTTCTTAGACAAGGGAGACTCCACTTGACTGGCCAAAGTCCAGCAGAGCTTTAGCAATTTAAACCAGCTGAAACCATGGCCCATAATACTGCGTTTACACCCTCAGCCCTGGAGAACATTTAAACAGGGCAGATCCAAGTTTCTACAGCCAGTGGAAAGACTAACATTAATTTCAGAGCTAAACTGAGCCATTAGCCAAACTAAGTTGATTTGTTTTGGCCGAAATGAGGGCATATATGAAAACAAGTCAGATTTTCAGTTTTAAAAGTACAAATTTCAGACGAGTATCTGAAGGAAGGCTATAGGGATGCTGGGGAGGGACTCTTCATTAGGGGCTGTAGTGACAGAACAAGGGGTAATGGGTTCAAACTTAAACAGGGGAGGTTTAGATTGGATATAAGGAAGAAGTTCTTTACTGTAAGAGTGGTGAGGAGCTGGAATGGGCTGCCCAGGGAAGCTGTGAATGCTCCATCACTGTTGGTGTTCAAGGCTGGGTTGGATAAAGCCTTGGGTGACATGGTTTAGTGTGAGGTGTCCCTGCCCATGGCAGGGGAGTTGAAAGTAGATGAACTTAAGGTCCTTTCCAACCTGAACTATTCTATGATTCTACGAGGCCAGTCCAGCCAAAGAGTTATAAGATACTTCAGCTGAAGGAGACCAATCATTTATTTTCAATAAGAGCTGTAAGGAGCTATCTGGAATTCACTTCATAAGGAAGGGAGGAAAGGGCTATAGACCGAAATGGATGGAGTACTACCTTAGAAAGTCCAGCACAGCATCCATTTGGAAAGGAGAAAAGAGCTAATCAGCAATGAAAACTTCATTTTGGAGGTCAGGAAGCACAGCACTGGGGTAAACATTGCCAAAAGTAAAACCAAGTTCAAAGTTTGCAGAGGAAATTAAATAGTAATAATAAAAGGAAATAATAAAAAGTTATTTAACTATTAAAACACAAAGATTTTGGAGAAGAAAAGAAGTAATGTTTTTATACTGAGAGGATTAGAGCTGGCATGGGTGTGTGAAAAACCTAAATGAAACTCAGCTTTGGGTTTCTGTAAGAACATTGAATTTTGGAGAAAAGGAAGACAGATATGGAATGAGTGTCAGGAAATTGAAAATACCTCCTCAGAGGAGAATCAGAAATGAGAGCTGGATGCACTCAGCCAGTGGGGAGCAGATCCCTCACCACAGGACACCCGGAGACCTGGCAGCTGCTTCAAGTAGTTTTGTCAAGCTATGAAGGAGAGGGATCCAAGTGACTTGAGAGCAGTAAATATAGTAACAGTAATTAAGAAAGTGAATTTGCATCTAAAGGCATGTTAGCTTGATTGCAATTGTATGCAAGGTTATAGGGTGAATTTTAAAGGAAAGGAATAATTATTGGCTGGTGATTAATGAAAAATCAAAGAACGAACAGCCTGGGTCTGCCAGCTGGAGGGTACCAAGCCAGCCTAACACCTTCCTGTGCAAGAGAGCTTATTGATTGCTTTAAGAAAGGTAATTGCAGCCAAGTCAAGCTGTCTGAACATCAGAGGAGCACTTGTGATATGGGAAATCATTAGTTAAAATGGAGGGGAAGGCAATGAAAAGCATGCAAACTGTAGCAAGAGTAAGAAATGGCTTTAAAGGGAGATGGAAATCAGCTGTGCTGAAGGGGAAATTATAGCATTTGCCAGGGGATCTTTTCGGCTGTTTACATGAAGGACTACAGTTGAAAAAGTAGATACATGTTAATGAAATTTGCTCATTAGCCACTTGTAGGAGACAACCTGGCACGGAAAGTCATCTGAACATGGTACAGGTAGGAACAGATAACCTGAAACTCAGGAGTAATAGCAGTAGCATGAAATTTAACACCCATTTCAAGATCATGTCTTTAGTATCAAGCAGGAGGATTTCTGCAGTAGCCTGGGGATTTACCCAGAGGATCCACTACCCAGGGGATTCTGAAGGCAAGAAATTCATATGGAGGAGATAAGATTAAAAACCTTACTCTGCATCAAAAGACTTTGACTTGCTTAGCAACTCAAGGCTCCAGTGTGCTTAAAATATCAATGTCTTGGTTGAGTAGACAGTATAGTCCAATGTGCATTCTGGATTCAAAAAACAGGCTTTCTTGTACATACGCCTTCCTAGGGATCAGCTCTCATCTTCTAGTCCTAGTTTCCTCAGAAATCTCTGGGATATTACCAGTCTGAGGGAAGGCATATACCTGATGGTGCCTATCTTCATCTCTGGTAACACATCTTCTGTTTTCTATCAAGCTGGGACTTCTTCACCTATGAGACCTGGGAAGGGATGAAGACACCCCCATAAGATAAAAGGATGCAGTAATCAGAGACTGGTTTGAAATCTGTAATCATACTTGGATTTAGGTACCTAAAACCTCTGAGTACAAGAAACCAGAAACCTGTCTTACAGAGGACTAAAGTAAGGGACATGAATTCTACGTTAGTGGCTAGATCTAAGGATGTGCTTTCTTAGTCTAAGAAACTGAGATAGGGAGACTTTTAGGGAGTTTTTGACATAATAGCCCAGTGTCTAAACTACTAGTCCAGGCAATGGGCGAGGCTGGCTGCACACCCTTCTCAGCCTGGAAAGCTCAAATCCATATTTTCCTACATTCTGTAAGAGAGGGATCCTACCCTGTAAGCTGTAGGTGAACCTGGGGTGCGAAGATAATCCACATTTGTGTTAAAGCCATGCCACCAGCCATCTGAAAACTGAATATTTGTGAGGGTATGGAGGGAATAGGCAAGAGGGAATGACGTTCATTAACCGGGCTTGACTGAGAAGATAGGCAGGCAGAGCAAACAGAGCCTTGTTACCTTAGAAAAATGGAATAAATTGTAAAGAGTTTGCCTTTTCCTGGGGACAGGAATGCAACCTGTTTTGTGATCTTTGTTATAAATATGTGACAATTCCTTAGAAGACCTGGAAAAGAAATATATGTGTCCCGGCACATAGTATCACATGACGAAGCTTGGATCACATCCTTCAGAGGACTTACATTTAAAGAAACACAACTAATGAATCCCAGATGCACAAGCATGTTGTAATGGGTGCCCATATGGCCAGCTTACCTGCCCATCAACTTTGGATGGAATTCACCTCACCTGGTCAACAGGGAGCATCAAGTGGAAGTTGGTTCTCCAGGTGCTCCCATGATCAGTAAAACGAGATGAGTGGTTCAGCACGCCCCCTGGTGCGCTCATCCCACGCTGGGGCAGAGCAGCCAACCATCTTCACAGGTATTTCTGCTGGTTACAGGGAGAGCCAGACACCCAGCTTAGATGCCATATTCTGTGTATGAGAGCTAAGACAAATCCCACCACGTGGATCTTAACACACAAAGATCCAGGCCACAGCAACTTGGGTTCCTCTGGGTTTCAGATGCTTTTGAGAATTGCCTGGCAAAAGGCAGGATGGAGAATGAACATCAGCTTGCCTGTGAGAGACTTCAGGCCAAACAGCTGTGGATCAAAGAGTTTAATAGCTGTACTGGCAAAGATGATAGATTTCTGCATATTCAGCAGACCTAATCTCTTCATTTAACTTAGAAAATTTACAAGGTCTCCTGGCGCAGTTGGTGGAGCTTGTAACCTTTGTGATCAGATGAAGCCAATGGAACATATGTATTATGAGTGCCAAGTAATTCAGATGTTCCTTTCTTTCTTCCTTTAACACAGAAAAATAAAAGTAAACAACTACCATTAAGATTAAAAATTAGAGCATTCACATCCCAGGAAATCTCCCAAATCAGAGATCCCACTGCAGAAATAATTCTATCCCACTTATCTTTCTGTTTTCTGTGAGAAGCATTTATCATCAACATGTAGCAAGACCACAGAGATTATAATTGTTTTGCAGTTGGCAACATTCACTACAGGAATATCTTTCCTGTTTCAGGACTTGATTTCTCAACCTGAATTTTTTCATTAACTTTAATGCTTTGCTTTGCATTACCCTCCCATTGGGAAATGACTTGACAATTAAGAATGCCAGTTTGATGCAGGGGTTCATTTACCACACACCTACTCATTTTCATGTTTGCATTTGTGTAACAGGGCTCTGCATGTGTAGATAACAAAGAAGAGTCCTGCAGGCCTGGGAATAAGTCAAACATAAAGAAAGAAGCAGGTAAGCCAAGCTAACTCCTTATTGCCAAATAATGCTGAGCTTGTTTTATACATCGATGGTTTAAAAGGAGTTGAAGTACATTAACAAAGAAAATGCTAAGAGGGAGCAGTATGGGGGGTTATGCCTATTTTGCATCCAGAGGGCAGCCCTGGCTGCCCCAGACACAACACAGATGTAGCAGTCCTGATGGAAGCTAAAACCAACTTCCTGGGCATGTGGGACACTCAAACATTCCCAACAAGCTAGTCCACTGCCTACACACACCTCTGGTAGAAGATACCTACAGGCAGTCTCTGCAGGCTGCCGCTGAGGTGGGGTGGGATGGGAGAGGGTGGAAATCATGGCTGCCCTGAAGAGCATTTTCCAAGGCAGTAGATTGCTCCTGAGTACAGAGTTTGACTGAAAAATGTCCACCTCAAAATTCCTGACATGGTAAAGCAACAGCAAAGGCTCAGCAGCACTTAAGGCGGAAATTCTGGCACCAGCTTCAGAGGTTCCACATTGTGAGGAGTCTGACCAATGCCCAGGATGCGAAGAGATTAGCCACTGTCCTTTCTGTGTGGCACAGATGTACCTGGCATTGCAAAGGTACCATCAGAGAAGAAAGAAACATCTTTCACCTCTTCTTCAACCTTTTATCCTCAAATACTTCTGAGGTTGTTATAAGCAACAGAGCTCTTGTGCATCCCCTGGCCTCTCGTGCCAAAGCGAAGCTCTTGTTACATAAACAACACCTTGAAACACCCCCAGCACTTAACAACACATTGCTTAACTGCACAAAACCCACGGCTACAGTAGTTGCACAAACACCTGATTTTTTTCAGAACAGGTAGTAAGTACTGGCTTCTAGGAGTCAAGATCTGTGAACATTTTCTAGAAGTGCAAATGTGGCTGTAAGACCAAGAAGGTCATCGTGAGAAAGAAGCCACAGTATTAGTGATGTTACTTTTATCTTCCATCTGGGATGAAACATGAGGTTTTCTACACATCAGGGACGTCAGGCTCTGAGAGCCACGTTGACTTCATTACTGAATTAGGGCATTTGAATGTGGATCTAAATCTGCGGCATCTTTTCCATGAAGACCAGAAAAGAAATGCAATGAAAGTGTCTTTTGTGCCCTTCTTTTGAAACAGGAGGCAAGAGCACCTCGCCGACTGGTAGATCAGCTCCATGTCAAGTCTTTTACAAACAATACAATCCGGTCTTAATAAATCAAAACTATTTCTGATTTCTTCATGTGAAAGTGGGTGCATTCTCACTTGCTCTCTCTGATTTACAGGCTCAAATATTCACTGCTGCTCATGATAAGCTCTGATACATGCCTAGGCATCAGCTTTAGCAATAGTGTTCTGCCTGCTTCAGCACAATGTTATTCTGCTCTCCATCACTTGAACCCTGAGCACTTTTGCCCTTTGTGAAGTGGTGAACAGCAAAAGCTTCAGGTTTGTTTTCTCCCAGAAGAACAACATTTCTCTGCAGAACCATGGAGGACATCTTATGGCTGGCTGCAGCATTTTCTGTAGTGACCTAATTAACACAGACAATAGGTGCCAGTATTAGGCATTGAACTGACCCTATAGGGTGACTCTGCAAAAGGTAGGTGCAGTGATTTATCACAGTCAAAATGTGACTATAATCCCAGTTCTCTTTCTGCTATCTCTCCAGTCTACTACAGTTCTGTTATGACTTCGCAAGTTCCAGCATATGCAAGTCTGTAGCCCATCTTTCCGAATTACTGATGGCTACATAACTTGTATGGCAACTTATTTTATTCTTAGTTTTGGTTAAAATTCACCACCTTTGCTCCCAGCTGTGTCCTCACGTCAGGTTCCAGGCAAGCACTTTCCTGCAGAAGTTCAGACCAGTTCATCCAGCACACAGTCTCAGGCTGTTCCCTTACATGCCACATCCTGCCAACAAGGAGCATTCACAGTCATGAGTCAGGCCTCAGCACTGTGAAAGTCTCCAAAAAAATCCCAGTAATTCTTCATAATGTTACTTTTATAAAATTTTCGGGAATTTTGGCTTGCACGTTGTCTTCCAGAAATGTGTGAGGGTTGTTTTTATGTTCCTGTGAATCAGGTTGCTCATAGAATCATAGAATAGTTAGGGTTGGAAAGGACCTTAAGATCATCTAGTTCCAACCTCCCTGCCATGGGCAGGAACACTTCACACTAAACCATGTCACCCAAGGCTCTGTCTAACCCAGCCTTGAACACCAACAACGGAGCAGTCACAACTTCCTGGGACAAACTGCTCCAGTACCCTCACAATAAAGAACTTCTTCCTTATATCCAATCTGAACTTCCCCCATTTAAGTTTTAACCCGTTGCCCTTAGTCCTGTCACTACAGTCCTAATGAAGAGTCCATTCCCAGCATCCCTATAGCCCCACTTCAGATACTGGAAGGCTGCTATGAGGTCTCCACGCAGCCTTCTCTTCTCCAGGC
>WYDI02008281.1:0-23594 GCA_009867235.2 Psittacus erithacus | reverse complement strand
GCACTCAATCCCACTGTCCATGTCACCAACAAAGATGTTGAACAAGACCGGTCCCAACACCGATCCCTGAGGGACACTGCTTGTTACTGGTTTCCAGCTGGACATTGAGCCACCGACCACAACTCTTTGCGTGCGGCCATCCAGTCAGTTCTTTATCCAGAGTGGTCATCTGCAGGGGAGCTCAAGCATTCCACATTTTTTTATTGCAGCCTCCTTGAAGCCCAGGCTGAAGGCAATGGAGAAACACGGAAACCTACTGCAGAACTTTTTGTCTGACCTGCTCTAAGGACAAAAGCAAGTGCGAAGATATGGTTAATCTCTATCAGAGAAGACTAGAGGGAGCGTCCTGAGTTATCTAGCTGCCAGATGATGCTGCCTTGGCAACAGTTTAATAGGCAATGGCCTGAACTTGAATGACATCAGTAAGAGATGTAATCAACCATTTGCTCTCTTTCTTATTTCCATTAAGTTCAAAGTACTATATAATCACTTCAATTTTCTTTCAGCAGTGATAAGGCTCAAGAATAAGCCACAGAGCCTGAACTCTCAGTCAGCCTCCATGTCCTACCCTGGATTTATCTTCAGCCATCTTCAGGTGCTGTCTTTCTGCCTGACCTCATATGGAAACTGGCCTCCAAGGAAGGTCAAGTGCTCACTTTCACGCTCCTCTGTCCTGAAATGCTTTTCCTGGCAAGATTAGATAAAGCAATTCCTTCTTATTTCAGCCCATCTCAAATAGATGCTTTATAAAAAATCTACTTTAAAGCAATTTTCTTTCTCCTCTGCTGCAGGTTTATAGATTGAGACTATGGCCAGACTATTTTTGTATTTATTGTGTCTGGAACAAAGCCCAGTAATTTACTCTGCTTGCAGAAAAAAATTGATTTTTACCTTAAAAAGGCATTTAGAGGATATTGTCAAAGACCCCTTTCCAGGTCACTACCTGGTCAAAATCTGCAATATGATTCAGAGCCAGAGTCAGTAAAAGCATTTAGGGGTGCAGTTTAGTTAAGCACAAATTAAGCAAAATTTGCAGTATTTCTGTGTTTTACATTGAACACTCATCAACAAAATATAGAAGCAGGTGTTGGTCACATAGGCTGTGATTTTCCCTTCCCTGAGTCCTCTCCACATGGCCCTTCTCTTGCTCACTGTGTGGATCTTCGTTTCTTTGGCTTGCAGCAGCATCAGCCGCAGGGGGGAGGGGAGTGTCACCAGTTTTCCTATGGCCTAGAGTGGGGACATCAGCTGGGACAGTCTCTTGAGAAATGGTAAATGAGGGTTCATACATCTGTGAAGAAAGTATTAAACTTGTCCCTTCCTGTGTGAATGTCCGTGCCATTTGGCTCCCAGCAAGTTTGTCATTTAAAGGTGGGATCACACATACAGTTTCCACAGTGCGCCTCAGAGCCTGGGACACTGCGGTGACTCACTTACATGGTGATGCTGTGCCTGTCCAGCTGCTCCTCTGCCCCCACCCCCTGAGCTGTGGCTGCTGGACCTCAGAGCTCCTGTCCGAGACCTGTGCAGAGTGGCTGCTCCTGCCCCTAGACACAAGCAGGACCTGGGGCAATGCAGACAGTCACTGGGGCTCATCCTTCATCCAGCAACTGGACAAAAAAGCACCTACTGATGTACACAGCCCACATCCTCAGTTTGGCACTTATCCTGCACCTTTTTGATGCTGCTACCCTGCCTCTTTTTGCTGCAGCCTGTAAGAGAGATTTCCCCATCTCTGCATCTCTGATGCAGGGGTTGCAATGCCAAAACCTGACGCAGCTGCCCCTCTCCCTTAGCAATCCTTTCTACACTGTGTGAACAGTAGCCAGCATGGGGACAGGCTCTGCCACAAGCAGTGCACTGCTGCTTTAGCCGTATAATATCTCCTTGCCTGTGGGAAATATCTGGATCCCAAGGCAATGACCCCATCAGTGCAGGGGGCACTGTGGAAGAGCTGCCCCAGTCAGCAAGGGGCATGTTCTCACTGGGAAGTGGGACAGCAAGGCAAAACTCTCTGCTCTGAAACCTGTTGTCAAATGCTATGACACAGTCGTAGTTCCAAAGTGAAATCAGTCATGTGGAAAGTATCTTCAGCATCCTTGCATACTTGCATGCGTGTATGCACACATACACTCACATGTACCTGCATCCACATGCATACACGCACCTTTTTTTCCCTCTGTGCAGGTGTGATCTAGTGCACAGCTACTGGTGAACCCCAGTAGCCAGAGTATGTCCCAGAAATGAAATACAGGTGCGTTGATTGTACAGAGAATGAGAGATCTTCCTGCGTGTAACAACATGACAGAACATGCAGCAAGGACATGAGAGCTTGCAACACGCTTTGGAGCAGTGAAATTAAATATTACAGGAAGGGCTGGTAGCTCCACCCATTCTTAAGGTTACCAGACACTTCTCATTTTAAGACCCTGTTTTCAGGTCCTTATACACAATCTGTTGACTGTGTGGACTCATATTTATGTGTGCCAGATGTTTGCATCAGGCTTCTTCGGTATTGCTTTCTGCAGCTGTAGAAATTGCAGATAGTTGCAGTTCAGGCACTTAAAATGAAAAACAACTGGGAAGATGGGTTCCTTTGCATTGGTTAAAAAAACACTTGAGAGGTTTGCTCTGAGCATCTGGAAGCATCCTGTCACCTTTGGAAGGATCTGACAAGTTGAATAAGACTGCTTTCACCCTACATATCTGCTTTCTCCCATGTTGTGAAACTGTTCCCGAATCTGCCCACCTTATAAATTTAAAAATCACCTCTACTGCATGCAGACCTTGATTTTATCAACTGAAATCCTTCAAGCAACACTTGCCCTGTACACATCATATTGTGTTCACACCGGCAGAGCTCTTAGGTGCCCTGCCTGTCCACTTTCCGTGGCTGAATGATCAAGCTTGGTGAGAGGGAACAGCCCCCCCTTTTTTGCCTGCCTGGCTCAGAGCCCTGAATACTAGATACAAGCCAAGAAAGCTGATTGCCACCCAGCTGTTCTACATGCACGTGAGGACCAATCCTCACCCTGCTTGAGACAGAAGGGACATGATGAGACCAAGGAACTTGCTTTGGATCACACAAGGGATGAGCGTTCACAGGAGTGAAAGGGACCCAGCTCTTGGAAGCGCCACATATATGCTTGCTCATCTGCGATCTCATGCATCTGCATTTTAAAAGTTAACTTCCTTGTCCCGTTCTCTGGGTAGAAGGCCACTGCATATTTCTCTGATGTTTAAGCATCTTCCTTTAAATTACAGACTAAATGTCTCTGTGGGAAGTTTGTAACCATTTGTTCTCATGCCAATGCTGCCTTGTAACAGTGGGTTTCTTATTTAAGTATTTTTTCTTAGCTATGTTTATAGGCTGCAGTAACAGTAGACTGAGCAAAAACAGAGCTGGCATGAGGAGCTCAAAGGGAGAGACTGTAGTTTCAAAATAGGGAAAAAGCCTCAACTGAAGTCACTGAACTAGTGATGAGATGAGTGGTTCTGGGTCTAAACCCTAAGCTGGCCATCCTCTACAGCTTTCGCCTAAGTACTCACTGTCCATCATCTACATCTTCCAACTAAGGATACCAAAACCAAACCTAACTCAAAAGCAGTGGACTGTAAGGAATGCTCTGTTGTCATCTGGGCAACAACTACAGTGTAGTGCAAACTTCAGGTACATGGTCACAATCTGGTTTTTTCCCACAGCATCTGGTTTTTAAAACAGTGGTGTGCAAGACAGACCAGCTTCAAAAGTGAAACAAGTGTTCTTCCAATAATAATATAAAAAGCCTGACTTAAATAGTCTGGTACCCCACATACTCAAAAATAAGTGTCTAAACTTCTGGAATACTTCTGATCCTGATCATTCTGTGCTTCAACTTGCCAGCTTTAAAATGGTGATAACTCACGCCATCATCCTAGAGAGCTAGTTCGAGGATATACCCATTATTGTTTGTGAAGCATTCAGGCTTCATAATGGTAAGTACAACAGAAAAGCCTACAAAGTAGTCAGCAACTTCATCCTCACAGCAGGATTTATAGGGATAAGTAATAAATAAGGTATAAAACCTCATATTAAAGATCAAGAATGGGATAAAACAGTGAATAATTGCTCAGTAAGGGGATTCATCTACCCTGTGCACTTAATGAGGCATAGGTATCTGGGAAAATTAATATGTGAGTTTCCTAAAACTGTGCATGCTGCATAAGGTATGAAAGCAACAGAGGTAAGATCACACAGACAACCTTCATTTTGGCATTTCCTACATTTTGATTGATTGATATAACAATCTTAAGAATGTGCTTTAGCATGATTACTTGTCTTTGGGTATGTCACGATATAAACATAGGGGCACAAAGAAACACATGTATTCATGATATTATTTATACAGCCTCACAGTTACTGCCACTTCATTCTTCTGGAAAGCATTATACAGAGTTGCTGCATAAGGCAGCTCAGGTTTCCAGTACAATATCCTGGGTTTAGGTACTTGTCCTGCAGAAATAATTGTGCACCAGGCTGGGTCTCAGCCCGCTCAGCAACACAGAGAGGAAGAACTGCAAAGCTGCAGGCTTGATTAAAACTCACTCCCACCAGTGGGATTCTGCCCACAGTGTGCTTTTCAAATGCATCAGAAAAGGATGAACTGTTAAAATTAGCATTTTGTCACTACCCACTGAGCCATCAAATTTCCCAACACTGGTCCCAGTTTCTGCCTACAGCGGATTTGCTGTCAGTCACAATGGCATGAGCTCACCTCAGCTGTGAAATGACTGATTATTTTTTCCCTCTGATTGTGGAACTGACATTGGAAATGGGATCTTTTACCTGGGACTTTTTTACCTGCTCACTCTAGGTGAAAAACCTATGGAGTAGTGACCAATAGAGGTCACTGAGCTTTGTTCTCTGCTGCCCCCCAGCATGGAGCGAATGAGCCTTAGTGCCACCTTGCTGGAGCATGGCATGGCATCACCTCCAGCTGGCACTAGGACAAGCAAGAGTGTGGATTAGGGATGGAGGAGGGCATGATCTGGTGACTGCTATTTGCAATATCAAGGGGATGTCCTGTAGCTGTGTGGTGTGTCCTGAGTATTACTCAAGAAAGCTCCTAAATTAAAAATAAATATTTAAAATTTAAAATAAAATTTACTGAATTTAAAATAAATATTAAAATGGATTTTGGTACAAAGCGATTTGGTTTTCCATAAATTCAAGAAACTTACATTAAGCATCAAGAAGACCAAAGATATAACAGTTCAAGCATTCATATATTTGTGTGCATATATATATACGTAATACATACATACGCACATATTTAGGTATGTCTCTGTGTGTTTCATGTAGAGCACAATAATAGTACATACCTTGTTAAGAAGATGGCATAACGTGTCCATAGTCCTGTAATTAGCCATGGACATGCCTGAGTAGAGCAGGCAGGTTCCCTGTTTCCCAATTCAGTGCCACCTTCAGGACTGCACTATTTTGTGTATATTCTGTGAATATACTCTATGTATTCAGGATATACACTGTCATGGGAAACCAGCTTGTTAATGATACTGGCAACCTGCAACTCAAGCAGACCCCTGTCACTAAGTTATGACTGTCTCCTCTGCTGCAAAGAAGGACTGAGAACTTCGGCTGTGCACGGAAAGGAAAATGCTCACCTTCTCACTAGCACACACTGAATCTCAAGCGCAATGATGTGGACATGGTTGTCCAAGTACGCAGCACTAGCCCAGGTTTCCAAACCAATATCTGGAGCTTAATGTGCTGATGTCTCAAAATGCAGGTCCCGAGCAACCTAGTGCAGTGGCATAGATTCAACATTATGTTTAAGGTCATTTTTAATATATCTCCTTTATGATTGTTCTTGCTCTTTTTATTTCTTCTTCTGGGCTGGAATAGGTATTTCATGTGGTTTCTTTGTTTTCACTCTGAATTTTATAGTTGTGGCTCACTTTTTTGGTTATTGTTATTGTTGAACTTCCTGCTCTGTTGCAACTTATTAAATTACTCTCTTTTTTTTTACAGGGTGGTTTGCATGGTTTCCTCTGTCTCCCTCTGGAGATCAGGATTTCAATAAATACATTTCATGCAACTCTTGAAGAAAAATAGATCTGGAAATCAAAGAATACATCCAGAGGCATAAGAAAATGTGGGAAAGAGCCTCATTCCCTCTGGAGCAACAGCATCACTTCCCAGACACTCCTGAGCAGGTCCTTCAGGACCAACACAGGAGATGAGGCATTTATAGCTAACATCACTCTCTCTCCTTTATGAGTTGCTGGTTGCAGGCACTTTCAGTTTATTTCTGAGCTGATTCTTTCAGGCTTCTCAATAATTTATGTTTCAGCAGTGAAAATTACCATCCAAAGTACCCCCATATATTCACTAACGACACCTCAGCTTCTGAAAGCTGAGACCACAAAGCTGAGACCCAGTGATACAATTTAATGCCAAACTAACTTGTCAGCTCTCTGAGACTTACATGGACAATTCTAATTGTTTATCCTGGCTGACTAAGCCCTGGATGAGGAAACAAAGCTCCCATTTAGAGCCATTCTGAGTTTCAACTGAGGACTGCCGGCTGCACCAGGATGCACTGCAAAGGTCCATGTTTTTGTGAGACTTTCCTCCATTTCTTTCTATTTTCTCCATCTTGGTGAGAAGAGCTGGACATTGCCAATACAACATGACTTGTTGTTGCCCCCACCCCCTCATGCTTAGACATAAGCGATGATGTTCTTGGCAGCTGTCAATTTGGATGACAAATCCTCCCTGACACAATACAATACATCATCTCCACAGCACAAAAGTTGTGAATCTTTGCGCCAACTGATTCAACCAAGTGTATGAGAAGTATATATAAAGATACAGTAGGTTTCATCTGAGATCTCTATGCTGCATATTGCATGCAGTGTTTAATAAAATATTAAATATTTCATTACAATGAGCGATTATTTTAATTTCTTCAGAACCCTTAACGCTGTGGTAATTTGATGAGGGAAGATTTGAAAAATTATGCATAAGAGCAGAAATGATGAAACACGCTGCATGAAAAAAGTCTGCTGCTTAAACTAAGGCACTACAATACTTTTAAAAGAAACCTCTGAGTTTTGAACCAAAACAAAGTCATTTCCTTTAAAAACAACACACTTCGGGATGAAAATGCAACAAACTCCAGTGGTTGCACTTTCAGGCTTCTCTATGGATTTATTATTTTTCAGGATTAAAACAGACCTGGCAAAACCCAGTGGGATGTGAGCTCTGTTTGATCGAAATTATTATTCACTGGAAAGTCTCCTAAAAGGCAGATCTACTGTATTATCTCTTCTAAGCCCTTCTTATGCCTTTAGACCATAAGGGTTACAATAAATCTGTGTGAGTTACTGTTTTATCACCTTCTAACATATTTTTAAAGAGATTTAAGAGAGAAGGAGCTAAACTAACCAACCTGTTTGGCTGTTTTGCAGAAGAGCTGCCTACCTCATCAGGGCTCTGAGAAAAGTATGGAAGTCTGCGAGCTGGGAGGCACATCAAGATCACCTTATAGTCCTTCACAGAGCTTCCACACTGATTTGGCACCTCTAAGGAGATGGTCTCAAGAGGAAGTCCAGGAAAGGATGGCTGTGGAGGAAGTTACCACCACATTCACCTCTCTCCTTTGACAAGCTTTGCTTTTCAGACTCCCCTTTCTTGTGAGATACCACTAACTGATGACAGATGCTGAACAGCAGCAGTGTCTGTTTCTTCAGAGGTGACTACTTGACTTGTGCTCATTCATGTACTGCTGGGTATGCAATGGTGTAGCAGGGTAAGAATGCAGGCAGCTACAATTGCTTTCAAATGCCAGTTTGTTTATTTAAATGGGGTAAAGCTGTGCATGGTCCTGAAGTAGCCACTTTTATAAATGAGACTGATAATGACTCAGCTTTGAGGAATGATGCAGCTGTGATGGCATCTGTCCTAATGCCCTTAATGCTCAGCACCTAGCTATTAGGAGATCCAGCCCCTCTTTCCTAGGGGGTCTGCAGGCATCCAGGATCTAGCCCATGTCGAGGCACATATCTTTTAACCCTGGGGCCTCTGGTGCATGGCCACAGTGCAACATCTCCCTAGTGTTTCCTATTCTCTGTTCCCTAGGGGCAGTCCTAGCTCTTGAGTGTATGTGCATCCTCACTCAAAAGGCTGAATCTTCTGCCCTACAAAATACCTTTGAGAGGTCTTGGACAGACAGGAGCAAGCAGACATGTGGATTAAAATGGCCTTTGAGGAGACTATGTTATGTTTCCTTACAAACGAACACATAAAATATCAGATGTCGTTAGAAAAAATAACAGCCCTCGTGTAAAATTCCCCAACCCAGATGCCCTCTCCTCAGAGATCCCTGGCCGTGTACTGGAGATTGACTTCTCCAACTTAGAATGATACCCTAAGCCAAGTTTGTATGGTGAACAAGCCCACACTACCATTGTCCTTGGCTTCCTCTGCGTCCCTCCCAGTGGTATTTTTTAGTTTGCCTCTTTTTGCCTTGAGGTTGCCAATTTTTCATTTTCTCCTGTCCTGCAGTCAACACAAAAGGCCACATACCCCCAGCTTTGATAAAAGCACAGTCCTCAGACCCTTCACCATCTATAGGTGATGACAGAGTTCACAACATCACCTCTGGCTTGGTGCAGACCTGACCCAGCTCACATGTCTGTGCAGGTTACTTAGGCAGTGACAAGTACAGCAATTCCCAGGGCAAAAATCTCACTGTACCTGTCAGGATCCACCAGCTGTACAACAGGGCACCCTAAATTGATACAGCAGTCCTGGCACATAACTTGCATTTTTGCATAAAAGGCCATAGACAGTTTTTGCTTAAAAGGCCATATGGGTGAGATATCTTAGCCTGTTTCATTTGCCTTTTGAATGGGACTTGTGTAGCTTAACTGATATAACTAAAAGGTAAATAAATAAAAAAAGAAAAGACAGTGCAGCTCTACAACTACAGGCAGTTCAATAGGTAGCTGACTAAAAGACTGTTAAAAGGAACTGAATTTGCAGTCTATTCTTAGTGAAAATACTGAAACTGCTGCAAGGTTTTTATCAGCTATTTGCATGTGGGGTTTTTTATGAGACCAACATGATCTGCCAGGTCACATCAGGTGTATTTTTGGTTTGTGGATATATACATCTCATCTTTATTGCACAGTGAAAAAAGGCAAATAAAAAGCATTTAATTTTACTCGTACATTAAGGTGAGATATTTTTGCCCATATGCCTGTGAGGATAATAAAACACTGTATAGACTGGGCTTTTCAGGAATGAGTTTCAATGAAAAGTTCCTGGTTTTTTACACAAATACGGATCAGCAAACTTTCTCAGTGTAAGTTTGACATACAAATTAGATTCACACACTTCAACTGCATTGTTAATATTACTCTGTGGTTACTTGCTATTTGTATTATTGTAACACTAGGTAGCTGCAATCCCAAGCCAAGAGCCATTTGGTGTCTTTTGTTTTGGGACCAAGACTAGAGCACAGACAAGTGTCATCCCAAAAACACATCAAGGCAAATATAAAAACAAGAGACACTGAAATAGCTGCTGGCTACAAAGAAATAAGGTGACAGTTTTGGTCAACATTACATACACTGGTTGTGGCCCCCTGGCACCTTAATAGCTGTCATGTCTTTGCAGGACACCATGGAAAAAAGGAGTTTTAAGGAGATGTAGCCCAAATTATAGCTTGTACTGAAGGAGGTAGTTCTGCAACACAAAGATAGCTGAGGAAAC
This sequence comes from Psittacus erithacus, assembly GCA_009867235.2. Classification (NCBI taxonomy): domain Eukaryota; kingdom Metazoa; phylum Chordata; class Aves; order Psittaciformes; family Psittacidae; genus Psittacus; species Psittacus erithacus. Next base: position 13,816 of record WYDI02008281.1, on the reverse strand, counting down.
ATTGCAGAGTTGACAGGGTTATGTTCCTGGCTAGGACTACTCAGAGATAAGAGGTGGAGAGAAACAAGAAGGCAGCCAACAGCAGAGCCATACAGGGCACTGCAGAAAACTGATGAGGCAGCAGGATCATCCCTGAAGGATGTACCTCACTGGGTAATTAGGGGGTGACAAATTGCAAGGGTATCAGAGGAGGATGTTCTAGTTCCATCATTAGTGTTGAGGTATTTTTTTACAACGAAAAAATTAGTTTAATGGTCTATGAGATAGTTTGTTCTGAGTGTGATCTGCCTGCATAGCTCCAGCAGTGATACCATCAGATTCTTTCACATCGGCTTCAGGACAATTACAAAACAGACAATAACCTGCAGAGAGAGGCTGGTTACTTATTTTTAGCATTACTGCTTAGACCAGTTAGAATGGCAGAATGTACTTACTCTGTAAGAAAGATTTTGCTATGGCTTAACCCCGAAAAGAACATATAAGGTACACACTTATTGATCATCGTGAATTTTTCTGCCAAAGCCCTATAACACTCCCTTTTCATCAAATGTTACAAGCTTTGTAAAAGTTTATCAAGTTTCAAGGTGTTGTGATTTTATAATTTGAAATCTTGGGTGCTTGGTAATTGTTAGTCATGGGCTTCCCTGAGCTAAATTTGCCTTACCACAAGGAATGTACATACTCAGATTATTTCTTCCCACCTTTCCATCACACGCCTAGGCAGGCACCCAGTTTTGGGAGATGCTGAATTAGTCATGTGACGCTCCCTATGGCTATTAGGAAATAACTCTCACATCTATTTTCTTGGCATCAGACAAAAAATGCACTTACACGTCTGAAACCTGGCTCTTAGGAACATTAAAGGTGTACACAGTGTTTAAGTCTAACCACTGCTGTTGAGGCAGCTTTTGATGCTTCTCTCCCTTCAACTTCATGCTCCAGCTGTGTTTTTCCTCTAGTGGAAGGAAGCCTTGCTCTGACACGAGAGCCTGCTCCTACTGAAGTCAGAAGGGAACATGCCATTACCTTGGGCTAGAGTCTCAATGGGTAGAAATCAGCATACCTTCTGTCTCCTCTATATGGGAGACATGCCAATACACACTGCTGATCTGCCCTTGCAGGTTCATGCATTATCTGCTCTGCAGTTTGCTGATTTGCCACATTAAGAACAGGAAGACGGGAACACGCTCTCAGAGTTGATGGCACAGTCCTAGCACTCCATGGCATGGCTATATTTACCTTGCAGTGCTAGACAAGCTGTAAGTTGCCAGAGAGAAACTGATGTCATCTGGGATTAAAAATCTGTAGGAACTTGCCAGCCTTTTACTGTACCAGAAGTAAGGGCTTGCACTTCTCTTTCAGGTTCATTCACTCTACGACATGCCCCTGTTGGTAGACTTCAAACCCTTCCCTTTTTCCTGTGGGGATCAGCAGTTTCCCAGCTCAAGGTGGGAGGAGTAATCAAAGCTTGGTACATAAGCCATCACATCTACAGGGGACGTAATTCATACAGAAATAATACATATACTCATGGTTTTGACTTTTGAGCTTTCAGTCCATACGCCATGAAAGAAGAGAATTCAGATAACACCTCCCAATCTGATGTGACACGTTTTACAGCCGGAGCTCACTCTTCCCAAAAGTGTAAATAACTCTGTATGATACAACAAGGTGAATGAATCCGAAGAAAATATCTAAGAATCACTGCTGAAGGCCTAAGTCTTAATGAATGCCCCACAATGAAGCAAACTCTATACCTGGCTCTGAACAGCTTACTGCCTGCATTTGCAATATAATTTCTAATTTTAAAATACCATGCAATAAAACACTAGGGTAAATTAATCCAGCACAACCGAGACACACAGGATGTTGGACACACCTTTCCCTCAGACCTGATGCTTGGGTTATTTTTCCCCTGCTTACTTTATGCCAGCTCTCAGCCTTTATATTTGCCTCATGACACTCCTTGCTTTATCACAGTAGTAAGTGGCAGTACTGGCAAGAGGGAAAATGTTGCCCTTTCAGTAGCTTCTTTTTCAGCACCTTTCTCCAATTCAAGCTGGCCAAAACAACTCATTTTAAGCACCATATTATGCTGTCCATCCAAAATTGGAATGTGAATAACAGTGAATCTTTGTAGACTTACTGCTTCTTGTTTTTTCTGAAGAAGACTATGTGTGATGATAGCAACTAAATTACTTCAGATTGACCCTCATAAAACTAAATGGAGTTATGATAAAAGTATAATTAAAGATTCATCTCCTGGTCCCTTACAATAATTTAACCATGTGCAGAGCACTAAGCAATGATTTTTGCCCTAAACATGTTTCTCTCCTATATTTCTAGGGAGGATTACTGTTTTCTCAACCTATCCACCTCATTTGAGAGTTTCTTTTGCTTGGAAAACATTGCTCTGATTCAGACTCAGCTCCCATAGAAGAACAGAGAGGAACACTTACTTCCTCAGGCTGGAACAAATTCAGCCTGGCTTCAGGAGCTGGAAGCTGGCTTGCTTTGACCAAGCTCAAAGCATTATCACACCCTTTCAGGGAATGGCAAAGACTTGGTCCCCATGAAAATGAGTGTCAATGTTTCTGATGACAATCTGAGGCCAAGTTTTAACCCAGCAGTATCATAACTGGCCATTAATTTTCTAGGCCAGCAATCGAATACAAATACTAGGCCTTGTTGCCATGTTGTCATGAGGGAAGGAAAACTGATTAACTGATTTAAAAAGTGCTCATGCATATGGAAAGAAAGTGTCAAGGTATGGAACCGGCATGCACACTGTGAGGAGATGGGTCAGAAAACATTCAAGCCCCGCCAGTACATCCCAGCACTTTCGACTTGGCCCACGGTGTGTGGAAAATCTTTGTTATGGGTTGAGGGGAGTTGATTCCTGGATGAAAAAGGCTTTTGAATCATCAAGGACACTTCCTAAGGCACTCACAGGATCCCTTCCACCTCAGGGATAACAAGGAATTCATGCATCAACAAAGCATAGAGACTTCTGCAAAGAGTAGCAGAAGAGATGCCCGAAGAGATGCCCTTAAGGCCCTATGACCATCAAATTACAGTTAGTATTTTCCACAATTTTTAGTCTCTGAAGTCACCCTGGTGAGGAGGGCAAACTGGTGCTAGGCTTCTCTGCTGCCATGGTGCTTGTTTGTGGAGCTGTGCCAAGCCCTGATTTAGCAAACAGAAATGATCCCACAGTGGGATCAAGACTCAGCCTTGAGCAAAACCACATCACATCCTTGTAACCAAGGACCACGAGCTTACTCAGCTCATCCCTGAGCCCATGCAGACTTACAGCTCTTGATCAGAGCCTCCTGTCCTGCCCTTGGCTGAGCTAGAAGAGCCAAGGACGCAGTCTCCTCTTTGTGCAGTCAGGATTTTTAAGCTGCTTTTCAATTCGTTGTGGCCAGACTACTGCAAAGTGCCTGTCTCACCCTCCCCTGGACATTCAGTATGTAGCCACAGCTACAAGTCTGCAAAGTGAAGGAACATCCAGGTGACAAATCTGCAAAAGAAGATTGTGGGGATGGGACCCGAACAGGCAGTAGTTGCCTGTTTGCAACAGAATAGCTTAGAGTTTGAGGCGTTGTTTGGGCTTTCTTTTCAAACAGAAACAGCTCCACTGCTGAAAGGGCACTGTTCTGCCCCTGACTCCTGCTTTTCTAGGTATTAGATGGAGGCATGCTGCAGCCTTCAACTCAAGCAATTAATCATGTTCCTTAAACATTGTCGACAGAGGCTTGTTTCTCATTAAGCCACCTGAAAGCAGATCTACTGACAGTCCCAAGAGCAAAATAAAGAAGAAAGGTATCTGTTTCCAGACACAGTTCAAAGGCAACAAAACAAAGAACTGCTGAAACAGAAACAATTATTGTTAATTTTTTTTTCCGTAGCCTGAGATAAATTCCCCAAGCGATATCCTATTGAGGGAAAGCAGCACAGGAGAGATACTAGTCTACTATTTTATGCCTTCCACATGGGGTGACAGGAGGTAGCTTGAGAAGTGGCAAATTAATGAGACAAAAATCTCACTCTCAACTCCAGAGATGTAGATGGGCATTAAAACATTAAAGTTAAAGATACAGTTACAGGCTTATACCAGCATAATCAAGACTGTGGTCCCACAGCTGCTCAGAGAAATATGGTCAGGCAAGCAAATATAGATGTGTTTAGACATAAACAGACAGAGAGGCAGGCAGGCAGGCATACAGAGCAATGTATCTATCAGAATTTTCATGCCCTTTGTATGCCAGCAGGTCCAGCAGACCCAATGCAATTCTAATGTGAATTAGCAGAATGGTGAATAGTCAGAACGATCAGCTTACTTCTGCAATAGGCAGGTTAAAAACCTTGCAGCTGGTGGAGGTATGGGGGGCTTGATGTTGGCTGCAAGCCTGGATTTTTCCTGATTTTTAGTTTGTTTATATGTATTCTCTCTACATAAGTAAAATGCACCTGCTCTGTGAGAGGACAAAACTGCGTTTCCTTAATCTGGACTTTGAATTCATTGCTTGCCAGAGTGTACGTTATCTCTGCACTTCTTGAAAAATTGCTGCAGTCTGACATGCCCAAGAGCTAGGCTGTGATCAGATAGATAGGAGAGTCTTGGGAAATCTATATAGAAGTTTTCCTGGCTGTTAGCCCTTCAGTGGCCTCAGGAACTCCATTACAGCTCTCCCAGGCCCTTGCTTTCCTAGCAAGCAGCATTCATGGCCTCCCAATGTCCTTGTGCTTGGGAAGGGTCATGTGATGAATATGAACAGACCTCTGAGATTGGTCATGGGTGCTGCTGAACACTTTGTCACTGCTTGGTTTAGTAAATCAGTGCTTCCTCAACTCCCTAGCATAAAATGGAAATGAGCTTCCCCTGTTCCAGCAGTTGCACCCAGTTTGGCTCTGCAGAGAGATGTCCAGGCATCGTACCCCCTATTTCCCACAGACAGCAAGCACTGGCAGTAGGATAAATGTTACACAAGGAGTGGCCAGAATGAGTTAGGAGCAAGGCAGTTGCCTCCTTATTTACCCTTCTGCAGCCACAGAAGGACTGAAACCACGAGGTCCCTTGTTTCCTTCCAGTACATGGATGGCTGAATAACACCCCAGTACTAAACCAGTTTCTCTCTTTCTCATGTCATTAATCCACTTGGGCCTGAAGGGAAGAGGCATGCAGCTATGTTGGCCAGACTTCCATGTATTTATATTTTGTAATTTGCTTTTGCTTTCCAAATAGTTTTTCCTGGCTGTCAAAAGGGAAAATCATCCAGATCCTGACACTGGAGTATCAAAGAAGTGGTGACATTGAAGAAACTGAACAAATGGGTACATCATCCTCAGATGTGACAGACACCAGACATGTCCCCCTTAGACTTTGCTTTATTCCTTAAGCAAAGCTGAAAAAAACCCAAAACTGTCATGATTAATGATAAAAAGCCATATTGAAAATATTAAATACAACATCATCTCAGGTCATTGCAACCCTGCTCTTCAGACCAAGAAATATCAGCGGTGATTTGATTTTCCAGTAAATTTTGCTAATTTCTATCAGTCTCAGAAAGCTTATTATCTCCCCTCTGCTATTATTTACTAAGCCACATCCATTCCTACAGCATATCCTTAAACCATCAGCTAAGAACAGTGCAGTACCCAACTGCTGGAGTCTTTAGTGGCATGCTCTGACCCTCAGCAGCACCTCCCAGTGCCCGTGTAACTAACTCCCAGTATAGAAGGTTTACACTGTGGCAGGAGGAGTCTGAAAAACTTCTTCCCTGAAGCTGTCTTAACACTCAGCATCCAGGATCTGGCATTCTTTTTGCTGCATGGTGCTAGATCTGGCTCTCAGGCTCTGCCTTTAACTGAACTAGCCCCAGCAGTGTTGGCCAAATGCTTTAACCTCCTTGAGAAAGAAATGTCTCGCATGCTGCCTGGCTGGTCATTAAATAATACGATTCCATCTCCTTCTGCCAGCTCCATATGGGAGCTGGGGATCTCCATGCTGCTCCTGGGAGGCAGACACTCAGCTCTCCCTGAGCCATCATGGCTGCTGGCAGCAGATCCAGGCAGCCCCATCAAGGTCAATGGAAAAAGGATCAAACACTCCTACCCTCTTTGTCACCCCCCTGGGTAACACACTGTGTGGTCTGGGAATGGCTTTTGCACAGCTACCTCTTCTGTCCCTTGTAAACAGAGGGACACCTGCGTGTCTGGCTGGCACCTTTCCCAAATGCTCTTAAGGGCATTTGTTTAGGACCCATTAAAGCCAATGCGTCTTCCCCTTCATTTTAATGGATTTTTTAAAAAGCTTAAAGAAAAACTCATGTAATCTCAAACTATTCATCAGTGCAAGTGAAAGAACTTGAAATTCAATCCCATGTGTTTTAAAAATAATTAGTAGGATTTAAAAGATGAAAAAGAAAAACAAATTGCTTTGAGTATATATCATAGCTTGTGTGCAAAAATACCTATTGAGATCACAAGTTTTCAACAGCAAACTCTGTGTTAGCTAAGATTTTATTCTGTAGCTTTGATAAACAACAGAGTCAATGTGGACTGACATTTATTATGTTTCAGATCCTCAGTTGCCTTAGGTATTATTTCTAGACAGCATGTGAAGCCAAGGCTTGTGTTCTCCAGTCCAAGAAGAATACATTAAGAAAAAACATCCTAGCCCATCTTCTGAACTTACCATCTGCAGAAGATCAGCTAAATTGAGGGTAATAAAACAAAAATAATACAGAGAAGCAGAACTCCTTTTCGGTGTTACACTTAAGGTAACACAGCTGCATATTGTCCCCTACAGAGAGCAGTGAGTGCGTAATAAAATCCAGGTTAAACAATGGTGGTCACTAGAATTGTATTGATATAAAATAATTTTGTGCAATCGAAGAGCATGGAATTTGAAATAAGAGTAGAAACTTGTCTCTTCACGGCAGTAAATCTCTGTTATGTGCCTTCTAAGTCAGAATCAGAATGAAGAAGTTGATAAAATCCAAATAAAACACCAAGGCTCTAGTGGAGCAATGCAGACAATAAAGCTTTTAGATGCTGCTAGGAGGGATGGGACAGGACAGATTTAATAGTGATTCTCACAAAATGAGAAAGCAACATAAGCTGAAGGAGATCTCTAGAAGTGGCTGGTCCAACCTCCTTCTCAAAGCAAGGTTCCAGGTTAAGTCAGCTTGTTCAGGGTCTTGGCTAGATATAGTTTGAAAATATCCAAGGTTGGAGGTGTCACAGCCTCTCTGCACAACCTGTCCCAGCGTGTTTCCTCCTCCATGGTGAAGTTTTCACTTTAAATGCAATAGGAATTCCCCTTGCTGCTATTCAAATCTGCTGCCTCCTGTCCTTTCACTGAGCAACTCTCGAAGTCTGGCTCCATCTCCTCTATATTGTCCATTAGGCAGATGAAGACAGCAGTAAGTCCTCTTTTATGGCATCCGCTCCATCTTCATCTTATTCTGGACCCCCGAACTCCAATTTCCAGAAACTCTTGAACTGGGTCCCCAGGCTGGACATGGTATCTTTGAAATAGCCTCCCAAGTACCTACAGGATCAAAATAATTGCTTCCCTTGACCTGCTGGCTATGCTTTTGCTAACACGGCTGAATTTGCTGCTCTGCCTTCCCCATTGCAAGAGTATATTGGTGACTCAGCTTGGCTGGTCCACTAGGGCATACCAATCCTTTTCTGTGTGTCCAGATACCTAAGGTCTGGATCTTTCAGTTTCCAGCCTTTGTTGCTCTCTGACATTACTCCAGTACTGATGAAAGACTTTGAATTTATCTTCATCAACAAATACCCTCCCCAGTTTGGTTTCAGAGGTAATAGGAGAAGCCATACTGAAAGCCTTGCTAAAGAAGTCAAGTCATAAATTCAGTAGTAAGTGCTAGGGAAAAAAATTAAGGCATAAATACAGAACATGATTGTCCATCTTTGCCTTATTCAATAGTTTTAGCACCAAACAACTCCCGAGAAAGTCCTGCGCTTTTTTGACATGGAAGGTACAAAATGCCTTAAAGATGTCCACCCTCTATTTCAGCAAGTTAGCCTGGATACCACAAACACTTTAGACACAGCTGCATGGTAGCCACTACAAGTCATTTTCCCTGCCAAGTAGTTTAGCACATGCAAGGCTTGAGGTTGTCACAGCTACATTTTATCTAGTGTTCCATATAGCTGGTTGATACCTAGCTGAAAGCTCTTAATTGTGCTGGTTGGTGAAGGCATATTCAAAGAACCTTGAGATACAAGAGATCATTTCAAGACTTATCATTCAGTTATCATTTCATTAAGACAATTAAGGACCACAGGGAAAATAAAGATTAATTTGAAGGCCAGAAGGGGAGAACATGTGAAAGTGATCTAATAAGTAACTGTAGGAATGATTTAATGTAAATATCATAAAAACATGTGACATTTCACTGTGTATTACTGATGAAAGAGGAAAATGTTTCTAGAAAGAAAAAGATGGGGAAAAAAATGTAAGATCTGCCAACAACATACAAAACCCCAGAGCCAAGGAGCAGAGACCTGGGGCAAAATGGTACTTGGCATCTACCTAAAACTGAGAAAGCATCTGAACTGCCATTGAAATCAAGTAGCTGGTACTAAGTACATATGTTTAGAAACTATGTAAGGAAAGTCTGTAGAAGCATATTAGGAAGGTATGCTCTGGATTAAACTTTTCTACGTGTCTAAAGAGACAAGTCTACATGCACTTAAAGAAATGGTGCAAGTTTCATTTGCTTAAAGGTTCAGGCCTGGGGCAGAGACAAGAGTAAACTCACTTGACCTAAATTCATTTGAATTTCATCACAAATCTGGAGACATTCCTACTAGATGGTTTGTTTAACTTCTGACTTTTTCTAATGACATGATAGCTGAATCAATACCTCCAGTCTATTTCAGTCCTTTCTATTTAAAAGATTATCTATGCTTAATTTAAATATATTTGATCAAAACCACTCAGCCATGTATGTTGATTTCTCAACTTTCTCTCAAAGATTTGTTTTTTCTTATTCTGGATTAAATTGTACTTTTCTTTCTGCAAAAAAGTTTTCTAAAGCAAAGTAAGAACAAGCAAGCCGTTCATTAGCAATAAGAAAAACAGAAATAAATCTAGACTCATTCAAAACACAGGTTGTAATCTTTTCTAATTATTTCCATAACCCTAAGGAAGCCACATTTCCCAAGAGAGCATCTCAGATAATCCTTGAATATTTAGAAACGAGTGGAAAATGCAGCAGATTTAACAGGCAAATTGGAGAGAGAAAGAGAGGATTGAGCATCCAGGAAAGAGGCACACTTCAGCATTCATTGGACCAGCTGTTATTTCGCACAATCTTGAAAAGAAGCATCCATCACTTTTCATTCCTCAGTCACATAGACAATTTAGTGAGTTTTATACTGCAAATAAATCTATTTTAAAAAAGAAATATTTCAAGTGTCTGATTAGTGTATATATGAGCAGCAGACTCGAGTATGAAATTTTGCCAGAAGCGCATAGAAAATTATTTTTTTAAATAGGATCCAGGATGAGAATTGCACTACAGAAATATTTCATTTAATAGCTTCCAGCAAGTTAATAGCCTTACTTTTACCCTCTACCTCTTTAGATTAAAATGACTTATTTTGTTTTACCACTAGCAGCAGTAGGAACACATTTCCTAATCAAGAAGTGCTGGACACTTGTCCTCTTAAAACGTGGAGCTTTTGGGCTTCTGCAATATTTCACTTGGAAGCACTGCAGAGACTTTTTCCTTCACTGTAGAAAATGCAGTTCTGAGAAGCTGATTTCTTTTCAATTAAACACTCTTAGAGAACATTGTGAGCACTCTTTGCGTTTCTTTTTCAAGCAGCTGCAGTCCCAGTGCAACCAGTTATTCATAAATGAACTATGGCTGTTCTGTAGTACTGCATTCCCACTTCCTAAACATTCAGACGACCAAAGTCAGATAATATTTTTTCCATGGGATAGCTTATGACTTTTCCTCCCTCTTGCTTTTGGATGATACTTTGAAAATTTGGGGCCAACCTGCCAGATTTTGAGACCTCCTCTTGCAAAGATGGAGGGAGAACATGAGCAGAAGTGGAAGAGCAAATTTCCACCACTATGACCATCTCCCTCTTTGGAAGGTGCCACTCTTCTGTGTGGTCCTTTATGCCCAAAAATCCTTCCCTGTGAAGCTCAGGGTACATGCTGAAGAGCCAGTAGAGAACTGGGCAAAACTCCTTCACAGTTAGGCGAAGAGGAAAGAATTTAACACCATCTTAAAAACTTCAATCCCTGCTATAGCAATAGAGCTCACTGAGCACAGGGAGAGACAAGCTGCTTGAAATATGTTTCAGTGCTTCCTTTGAGTACACAGCAGACTTTAGTAAAACAGCAAGGAGGCCTAAACTTTACATACACATGCATGTGTGCAAGCTGCCCCCTCCTTCATTGCATGCATAAATTTATGTATGTATATAAATGCCCCCCAAAGCTATGATATGTTTGAGCTTTCTCGGCTAACATTAAATGTGACTCTTTAATCTTAATGTATTTCACATGTGAACCAACTCTTGTGAATTTCTCATTTCTGTAGGAGCAAGGAGGGAAGATTGTGCCTTTGATTCTGGCCATTTCATGGGAAACATAATGACCCAGCTAGATACTGATTTTAGTAGTCTCTTCTTTCTTTCTTGTCTAATCTGTATTTTTAGCATGCATGGGGGCATCACCTTTCATATACCAATAATTTGTTTTACCTAAAAAAGCTGTCACAAACAAATTAAGGTGGGTATCTCTCTCTTCCGTTGTTTCTCACGCACACACCCTATGCACATTAATTACAAGCAGAAAGCACAAATGACACTACATACTCCACAGCATCTGTTCAGGCCTTAATTAATCCAACCTTCACACAGTCCCTACGGCAACGATGCTCAACAGACTCTCCTAACTTGGAATATTCAATAGAGCATCTTACACTACATATTTTATTTAAATTATAGCCACAGAATTACTTCTGTGTTAGCAATGTAGTGTCAGTGCTGACAGGAACAGAATGAGTCCTTGCTCTACTTGACCCCTCCTCCTGCATCACCTCATTAAAATGTATAATGGCGTTGATGCTAAGTCATATTAAAGCAGACACACTTTTTTTTTTCCTTCCAAAGCCCATAAAAAAGCCCATCACCACTTTTATGTTTATAAAAACCTCAGGCTTCATAAAATAATTCAGAAGATTTTGTAGTGCTGCACCTGCAACTTGTATCATAGAGGTGATTATGAAAATATCAACAGCAAAAGGGTATTTCCTGTCTCTCTAATCTCGCTATCTTGTCAGTTAGGCTCCAAGCTTGTGTTTTCATAAGGTGTGATGCTTCTTATTTGAATCTTAATGGAGGCTGGGGTAAGAGCGGCTGTTACAGCTACTGGAATAGCTGCTTATTTCAGTTGTTGGGTGGGCAAGAGACCCCCATTCTCATGTTTTGGCCACACCTTCTCTAGCTACATTTAATGAGGCACTGGACTGGGTGTCTCCAGCATGATGGTGTCAGGCTGCTCTGACAGCTGGGTGGCAGGACCCCCTGCTTGCCAGGAATGATGAACTCATCTCAGCCCCACGGCAAAGGCAGACCTGATGCCCAAAGTCCAGGAGCAAAGTCCAGGTTGGCAAAGTCCATTGCCAACCCAGCCTCCACCATAGCCATCATGGCACTGGGAGGGTGTTTGGGCAAAACCTCTTAAGCCAGCCTCAAAGAGGGAAGCATGAGCTACCCTGCTGTTTTCCATCTTGCTTATACCCACATTGTCCCTTTCCCAGGGATGGCTGTGGGAAGGGGCTAGCAAAAGACCCCAGTGCCCTTGGTGTGTCTACAGCAGGGTTCTACTTGGGGCCAGAATCACGCACACCATTTGTCATCCTGTAAACCCAGAAACTGTTGCTGTCTAAAAATAATAGAAAGCCCCATGACAAGTGACTCAAAAAGGGATTTGGGTATAGCAGTGGCGGTGGGAGAGGCAGGAGCAGGCAGCTTCAGACCATGACTCTGCACAGGTGACAAGTGGATGGAGGGCACGTTGGGCTGAAGAAACGCTATTTGCATCTCACACCACCATATCTTTTCTCTGGGTATTAAACTACAACTTTGACTGCCGACAGCATACGCACAAAGTTGAAAAGAATTATTTTGTTATTGTATGCAGACAACAGTTTTGCTCTGAAGGTACGTATAAACCAAATGTTAATCTGAGTCCAGGGATAATCTAATTACTGCTTCCTTTTGAAGTAAGAGGAACAATATTTACTGAGTAAATTATGGACCTCCAAAGGTAAAACTTGCTTTGAAGATTAAACAACACACATCGTTAGTTATTATACCCATACTTGACCCCTGCTGCTTTGTAAAAATTTAAATGACTTTTGAATTTTCACAGAGATGTTGCATTTCAAAAGGCACTACTTTATATCCTTGTCACATGTCTTTGGACAGTAGCTGAAATAGCAGTGTAACAGAGAACACCAAATACATGAGAAGTTGCTTGTGTGCAATGTGTAGTGCACATCTACTCTGCAATACAGAAGTATCCTGGGTTCAGCAGTAGCAGCCGTTTTTCTCCTTCTTAGTAGCTGGTGCACTGCTGTGTTTTTGACTTTCAGCCTGCAAACAGTGCTGATAACACCAATGTTTCTAGCTGCTGCTAAGTAATGTTTACTCTAACCAAGGACTTTCTGAGTCTCATGCTCTGCCAGGGAGGAGGGGAAGCCGGGAGGAAGCAGAGACAGGACACCTGACCCAAACTGACCAAAGAGGTATTCCATACCACAGCACATCATGCCCAATATATAAACTGGGGGCAGTTACCCGGAAGGGTTAGATCACTGCTTAGTCGGGCTGGGTATCGGTCGGCGGGTGGTGAGCGATTGTACTCTCTCCCCTTGTTATTCCCCTTATCATTATTATTATTGGTGGTAGTAGCAGTGGTTTGTGTTATACCTTAGTTACTAGACTGTTCTTATCTCAACCCATGTGAATTACTTTCTTTCAATTCTCCTCTCCATCCCCCCCAGAGTGAGGGGGGGACAGGGTGGGGAGGGTGTGAGCAAGTGGTTGTGTGGTTCTGAGTTACTGGCTGGGCTTAGACCGCAACAACAAGAAACCTGCATTTTAGCCTAAAATGGACACTGTTAGCATGGGAAAACCATTCTCATCAATATGAGCTAGGCTTGTGGGTCAGCTTGCCACGTGCTCACACCTTTACTCTTAAAGTGATGAGCCCTGGCCAGATGCCTGCTGGAAAGAGCCCAGAATATCCTGGGTTTGTGGTGGGGTGGGGTGATCATGGTATATCAATGGACATAAAGGCAAGACCTAGTACTTCCAGGAGAGTTCAGCAGCTCCAGAGGGAACAGTGAAATCTCACACTTCTTTTAGAATTATAGAAGAGTTAGGGTTGGAAAGGACCTTAAGATCATCAAGTTCCAACCTCCCTGCCATGGGCAGGAACACTTCACACTAAACTGTGTCACCAAAGACTCCGTCCAACCCAGCCTTGAACACCGACAGCGATGGGGCATTCCCAGCTTCCTTGGACAAACCACTCCAGTGCCTCACCACACTCACAGTAAAGAACTTCCTCCTTATATCCAATCTAAACTTCCCCCATTTAAGTTTTAACCCATTACCCCTTGTCCTATCACTACAGTCCCTAATGAAGAATCCCTCCCCAGCATCCTTATAGCCCCACTTCAGATACTGGAAGGCTGCTATGAGGTCTCCACGCAGCCTTCTCTTCTCCAGGCTGAACAGCCCC